>JAOSBP010000006.1:22629581-22653217 GCA_027563825.1 Erythroxylum mucronatum | reverse complement strand
TTTCCAGATTTAAATTCCTACTTGTAATGTCCTATATATGGCTGTATACTCCTATTCAATATATGAGAAATAGAAAATTCTGTCACACAAATACAACATAATTTGTGCTCACCTCAAGTTCGGCACACATTACTTAATTGTGCATAATCACAGACCTGGATTGAGAATTTGTAAATTCGTCTGGTAGAGAAAGGGATAAGACTGCAATTCTTCTCATAATGAACCATAGGAAGCCTAATATAATTGTTATATGTGGATGAATTTGTCTATCATTGTTGACATAAATCTTCTTAATCATTCTTTCATTGAAATGATTTTCTTAGGGTTTTTGTCTCTGAAATTCACTTTCCAACTTACTATCATCAACTTTACTTATGTAGTCCATCTTTATGTCTATTTTCAGTTTCAGGTGTAACATTTGTTAGGTTGTGGGTGGGCGAAGCGAGCAACAACTTGATTCCCTTGGCCATTTTGTGTAGAATTTCTTTGGTATCTAATCTTTAGAATAATATTTTCTTTCTCAAGTAATTTTATCCATATCAATTGTTTGCAACTTCCATCATATCTTGCCTTCTATCCTCAAATAAAGTAGTATGTGTACCTTCTCTTCAAGTTTAAGCTTTTTATGATTCTCTCAGCCTGTTGTGTCCCTGCAAAAGGCTTGTTTATGTGTTCTTGGAACATTTGGACTACTGTAAGCTTATGAGCTCAATTTTTTCGTGTCATTAATTATCCCTTTAAGAAACTGATGATATTTGACAAACTGAACAAAGTAAAAATATCAGTAATGTGTCAACTCATTACTGATATTAGGGTTAACTAAGATAGTGGATTCTATTGAAAGGCTTGAGTGGATTCTATTGAGAGGCTTGATGACTGGTTGCAACAATTGCATGTGATGTACTACAGAGAACTAGACAAATAGCATTATGACAAAGTTGAGTTTTGCTGACTCTTTATATTGTGCAAGACACCATTATAGTGTGTATATGAATTGTTAGGTTTACTTTAGATTAAAATTTAGACTTTTGTTCGAGAAATAAATAATATTGTAGCTGTCACCTCCAAGTAGTTAGTATTTTAAACTTTAACATGGTTAGCTGCAAACACTATTTTGATGTTACACTTACTTCCCATAGGAACCTTGAATCTTTAGTTTACTGTTTTAATGCATAAAACGGTTCTTTTTTTTATAGAAACCATCTAATGAAATTTTGGAAGTGAAGCATTTAATATGTTTTCCAGTTGCATTCATGGCATCTAAGTCTTGCTGTTAACAATTTTTTTAATTATTTTTTTCCCAAATTTTGACACTTAAAGAAGAACCTAATGAGCATTGTGTAGATTTCAATTTTCAGATTCAAGATCTTAAAACAATAAGCTGAGGTGCATTCAAGCTCATACTTTCATTGTCTTCATTCATTAAGAAAGGCAACAAAAAGCTAAGATGTTGCTCATTTAGAACTTCTTGGTGATGAAGAAAGTTGTTAAATGGCGTGATTGGATGTGGGAAAAGATTTTTTTCCCAAGTCAATAATATTTGATTCTGAACAGAAATAGAAAAGGTTCAAGAAAGGTTGAAGTCAAACTGGTTGTTGTGAGTAGGGGCAATGTTAGATGTTGGTCTGAATGGTGAAGCAAAGGAAAATTGTTACATTACATTGTAGCCATGTTTATGAAATTAATCATGAGTGAAAAGGAAAGCAGTGTGTAGGTTAGGAAAAGTGACGAATACCTTGTTCCCAGTTAATGAGAGCATAGCTAAGCTCATTTTAACTGAAAAACTGTTTAGAGGGCATTTAGCAGGCCAATGAGAACTTCATGAAATTAATCTAAGTTTTTTTGGCGAGAAAAATGTGATGAATACTCTGTTCCGAGTCACTGAATGGTTATAGCTGAGATATTTTTGGCTTAAAAAATGTTTAGAGGGCATTTTATTGGCGACCGAAAGCTTCAGGAAATTAATATGTTTTTTGTTGAGGGCATTTAGTGTGATAACTTCGCGAAACTAATCCAAGTCTTTTGATGCTAGAAGAGTTCAACGGTAACAACAACAATAACAACATCCCAATAGGAATTCTGCTGAGACTAGAAGGATTCAACTGTGTTACTTAATATTCAATGTATCTGTATGCACAAAATTTTGTAAAATAATTGGTGCCGTAGTTGTACCTGTAAAATCATTTTAAGGCAATATCATTTTTATGTTCGTTGTTAAACTTTCAGATGATGGGCTGGTGTAAGATCAAAGTTCTTTTTTACAAAGCGTTTAATATTTGAAATAAAAAGATTATGCGGTCTTCATGTTTATGAATCTGAGTCTTTCAATGCTTTAAGCATCTGATCCAAACTGAAGGTCTGCCTTAGTTATCATGAAAGGTTTCATTGGTAGTGTAATTCTTCGAAAAGTGTGTATTTTTTTTTAGTTAATGTGAATCCTGATAGGCACGTGTTCAAAAAGTGAATGGGCTATTTTTTCCAGCTGGCATTTCTTTAGAGAGTGCAGTTCAAGAATTTGACAATACTTGGGCCTCTCCAATTATCTTTGTGAGATCTATAGGTCCTAAATGGTCTGGAAATCACAAGCAATAACTATTTTCACCAACATTTGTGTGCTAATATCATAATTGGGTTATGGAATGAAAGTGTAGAATAGCTTTTTGCTTGAATATTTTGCTTGTATCAATTGAGATGATGTTGAATAAGTGTTGTGCTCAACTTGCAGGACATCGACACAGAGGTTGTCTACATCTACAGTCTTCAGTGTACTTTGGGTGACAGGAATACTTTATCAATAGGGTCTTTGGTTAAAAATATTCCTTTAGAAGGGGTAAATGATTTCTTCATGTAATCTTGCTTCCTTTCAAAATTCTGAAGAGGTGGACTTTGATAATTGCATTCGATATTTTTCCAGGGGAAGTGTGTTGACGTAAAGTTTACTTCAAACAGGATTTTGATATTGAAAGACAATGGATTAACAATGCATAACTTGGTTCACACAAATGTGGAAGAGTAAGTAATTCATGTTGTAGCTTAAATTAAAAATCTTGAATCTCGTCTCTTTCATTATCTTTGTTCAGATCATTACAATTACATCCATGTCTTACTAGAAAAAAAGATAGGTGCCATTTTAGTTTTAACATTATAATTCTTTTAGAACGTGCCATCTGCTATTGAAATATTATCCAAGAGCCACCCTTTTTTTTCTGAGCTTCTCTTCTATGGAAAGGCTTTTGGATCTCTTTTCTTATGTGAAATAAAATCCTGTTCTTGGTTTCTTCATAATTATGATGTCCTTTATGTGTGAACACACTAGTCTAACTTTTTTCTTTTTTCAGTACAATACAAGTTGACACTTGCTTTACTGTTAGTCTCCTGAACTTATTGCAGGGAAGATATCCAGTGTTATGCTTTACAGGAAGAATTTGTTGCTGAGCAGTTATTTCAAAATTCTGAGGTTTCAGCAGAATATCTCGTTTGGATGACCCAGTCAATCTTTCCATCTTCAAAGGTGAAATTGGGGGGCCATTTATATTTTGATTCAGATGTAGTTTTCTTGATGAGTGATCATTGATTGTGCCACTTTTTATCCCCTTTAACTCATAATTGCGATATCTGTCCTAAGTAAATAAAAGAGGAAGAATGGTGGCTGGTTGTACATCTCATCATGTTTTTCATGCAAACCTTGTATTGTATATGTATAGCTAGTTGAGAAGGGACCAGAATAAATCAGTTGATATTTTGATATTTGAGACATGTTCAAGTTGGGAGTTCCAACTCTTTTTACTGGGCTTCAAAGAGGACAACTTGAGATTGTTTTCAATACCAGCTTGATCAGATTATTTTTGCAAACCTACCTGTTGTCTATCAACTTAATGATGCTCAGAAATATAATATTCATAATATTAATAAGACTTTGACGGAGGTGGAGTTCCAACATCATGTTTTCCTGATTTTGGTGAGATTGACAGGGATACCATCACATCTGTTGGCATTGGATCAGTGAAAATAGTTAGTGTCTTTTGACTGGTTGGGTGGAGGCTGTTTGGTTTGATGGTCAATGTTAGGAAGGTTGGTAGTAGTGAGTATAAATATGGTGTGGTAACAGTTTCTTGAGGAGAGCGTTTAAATTACAGTTTTAAACCTTCTTTATTTGTTTGGTGCGGTGAGGTTCATATTTTGGCACAATTTGATCATTTTTGTATTTGCTCTTTTGCTCTATCTTCCAATGATTATTTTTGTTTTAACATCTCTGGGATTTTTGTACTTGCTGTCTTGTATTATATGTGGGATTGTTTCAAATAACATCCTGATTCTTCACATCAAATATGAAGTATATGTGCTGCACAAGTTTTTCTATGTCAAAGTATCAGAGAAATTTTCGTGCATGTACCTCTCATGTGACATTTTGCTTAATTAAATTTCTTTTGCAGGATCGAATTGTGCCATTTGTGTCATCAATCTTTTTACGTAGGCTACTTTACCCTGGTGTCTGTCTCAATGCAGTTCTGCGCTCAACTTTACTGGACTACAACAGGCACTGGACTGATACTGAGTTCCTGTCCTTAACTGTTGATGGATTGAAAGAGGAAATATGTTCAGTAATTGAATGTGAGGTATTCCCTTGCTTTTTATCTAAACTTCAATTATATGCTAGGCCCCTGTACCTGTGTGTGCATGTGTTCTTATTCTTCCATTCTCTGGTGTAGAATTGTAGTAAGTTATAATATTGTAAGAAGAGTTATGTGCTTGCTTATTTTTGTCAGGGGGCAAGCAGGAGTATGACTTCTATAATTTATAACTGGAAAAATTTCTGTTCCCGATATTTCCATCATTGGTGCAAGAACAACTCCGCATACAGTTTGCTAGTTCAGTCCTCTACTGGTGCTGTTGGTTTGGTGAGAAAGAATTCAGTATCAGTATTTCGTGACATGGAAACAATTGAGCTGCTCATGGATGGTACACTTTTTAACTTTTTTATTTCGGTGCAAACAGAAAGTAATATGCACATGTTTTGAGATTTTACCACTAGTAATTTGTTGTTTTCTTTTTGCTCTAATATTTTCAGGTTCTTCTGGATCTGATGAATTTGTTAGTCTTGCAAATTGTGTGTTAGATTTATCTGGTGATGACTCTGAGCCTGAGATTCTTTTGGAAGTGCTTCGATGTATCATTTGTCTAAGCCAACAATTGGGAAAAACAGTTCCTGCCATATTTTACGAATCACAAGTTAACACTCCTATTATATCACGTGAAGAAATTGCTCCTCGCTTGTTGAAGATTTTGGAGACAGGATATAGTTCATCAGTACCAGTGCTTCATGTTTCGGAGTTTTGGAGTGATCGTGCTTGGAAACAAGAACTTATAGATCATAAAAACCTGAGAAAATTTTCTATTGACATGCTATTGTCCCTTCATGCATTATTCAAGAAAGCTTCCTCCTGGGGAAAAGTTCTGAATGTCATTCAAAGCTATCGACAGCTTCTTGTACTTAGGAAAATCGTACAAAAATTAGATGTTGAATTGGATTTTAATATAAATACTTCTGTCCTGGTCCAGTCTACTTCTCAGATTTCAAAGTTGATGTTTGAATCTGCATTGGATGTTCTTCTATTTTTGAGCTATCTTCTCAATGTTAGTGGACAGGTCAGTTGAAATTTTTCTTAAAACCATTTTTCTGGAGTATTGTTTCCTTAGTTGTTTTTTTTATTTCTTCCATTTTAACATTTATCTGTTTTAAGCAATCTGATTTGCGAACCCTTTTGTGTTTCTTCCTCATGGTATTGATATGCAATGATTCATTTAGTTATGCCAGGTCATTTGCATTATCATTAATTGCACAACTTGATCATGGCCTTGCTGACTTTGAAATGTATAACTTATTAATGACCTGTGACCATGAAATATATAACTTATTGATGACCTGGGAACCATGAAACATATAACTAATTGATGACCTGAGGACCATGAAATGTATAACTAATGGGTTGACATTTGTCTTTGGTCCACAGTTTTACTGTTGTTTATTCTTTTTTAAGATGCATCAGATGTTTTGGTTAATTGGGAAATTCCACGTCTGTGGTTTGGTTTTATGTCCAAGATTGATGTATTGTTTTCTTTGTTTTGCGAAATTTATTTACTTGTGTTATTAGAATAAGTTTTTATAGAGGTTTGTGATTGAAATGAAATCTTGTAGGATTGTAGTTGAAGCAGGGGATATCATAATGGGTAATGAGAGTAGCTGATGAAAGTCGTCAGGGTTGTAGATTAGGAAGCAGCACGTGAGGCTGTTCAAACTTGGATTTGTAGTGATTAACTTATTAATTTATGCATCTGTAATAATGTGACTGATTCCACTAATTTCTCTTTCATCTTCACTCCGCCACACAAGTTCTGTAATATAATATTTTGCTTTACAAATTAGGGTTCAGTGACTTAATTGCAGTTGATCTATAGCTTTATTGAAAGTGGTTATATTTCCTTTTTGGGTTTGTTACGACCTATCAGGCCAACCTGGGTGATATTTTCTTCCCTAATCTACCCCATCATAGGGGCCTCTAAGAATGTGGTTGCTGAACTGATGTAGTTAAAAATTATCTTGACCTTTTGTTTTTCTTTGCAGATTAATATGTCGCATGATGACATATCCAGAATCCAACGTGAGTTGATTCCAATGATTCATGATATTATTTCTGAGTGGTTGATTATTCACTTCTTCAGCTCCACACCATCTGATTCTCCTTCAGTTGAAGATTTCAGTTCCCAACTCTCATCATTACAAATCGGTAAGTCCGTAGAATCAACTATATTACTCCTATGAAGGGTTGTGTGGAATATAAACCCCCTAACTTCGAACTGCTGAACTGATTATTGCATCTACCAACTGATGATTGGGTTTTAATAAGCATTCGTCTGAGGGTTTACTTTGTTGTTGTTGGTCTCTTGTTTTTGTGAAGACAGAGAAAAAAAGATCATACATAGTTTTGTCTTCAAAATTTATTTCTATTCTTATTATTATTATTAATTTTTTTTGTGATTTAGATAGCAGCAATGGTAGGAAATCATGGAATGACAAACTTGGCAAAAGTGATTTTACATTGGCTTCTGTAATTCTGCTAACACAAACATCCTCTGGTAATACAAACCATTCTTCTACACTGTGTCTGCCAAATCCTCACGACATCATTGCTGCAGTTCGGGATATTGTAAGTTGGATTATTTGGGGGAAAACAGGGGAGCAATCTACTTTCTTAAGGCGTTCAATTGATCTTTCATTCATCCTTTTCAGACATGGCCAGTATAATGCTGTTGAGGTAGTTTAGTGAGTTAGGCTTTGCGGCTATAATTAGTTTGCACTTCATCTAATGTACCTAATTTCTTTTCCTTCTCTCCATGTTGACATTTCTAGTACCTGGTAACTGCTGTGGAGTCCAATTTACTAAGGCAGAAAATATCCAAAAGTATTAAAGATACCGATGGCGAATGGAGTGCACTTCAACATCTTCTGGGTTGTTCCCTGCTTGCTCAGGCACGGTATGAATTCCAGGGAATGTTGAAAGAGAGGAAGGTTGGCCAAGCTTTGCGATGCTTCTTCAGGTAAGTAGTTAACTTATGTTTTGTGAACAAATTTGTATATTATGTATTTCTTGTGCTGTTTATTCTGTGGAGAAATTCATGATGACATCTGAGTTTATTTATGTGAGATAGTCTTTGGATTCCAGACCTAACTTGAAATTTCCCAATTCTCATTCTATTACTGTAAGCCTCAAAACTTTTGGTTTTAATTGCAAACCAAATGTTCTTGTAATTGTGATTGTGACCAAACATACAAATTTCTGATCCCAATTCTTATATCTTCTCAAATTGTGATCTGAAATAAATGGAATCTAAATTGTGATTTCCTTTTCCATTGATTCCATTTAATTGTGGCCTAGAAAAAAATTGATAATTGGAATTCTATTCCCCTTGCTTGAGCTTAATTCTCTTTTTTTACTTGAAATTTATTTAATTGCTCCAACATGAATTCTTCTGATTACGCCTTGTGAAAATTGTAAGGATTATGTATGAACTAGACATTACTAAACATTTCATGCTTAACGTTATATTTGTTAATATAATAACTTTAAAATGTCACAGAAGCGTGGAGGAGGTGTAGATATTTAGAAAATGGAGTTTTCAGAGTAAGACCTTTAATATGAAGGTCTCCTGTTGCATTACATAATTCTAAAAGATATTAATTTGATAAAAGTTCTTTTTTCTTTGTTAGATATAAAATATTTTAAAGCATTTTTAATCTTTAATATCTTATTTGAAAATTTAATAGAATTAAATAATTGAAATAAAATATGAAGAAAGGAATTTATATGTTTTTATTTGATAAAATTTTGCAAATTGAATTACATAATCTTTCTGTTCAATGATACTTCTGTGTAGACTTGATTATCGTGTAACATCTCAATCCACTTCTGTCGTAGCTATGTTCTCAAGTAGGTTGTTCAGTTGGTTGATTTATCTTTTTCTCGGAAACAAAATGAAAAGATATTTTGGTGAATAATGGAACATAGAGTTCTTGTCACCGAAGAGGTACTAAAGGTGACTTCTTTGATTATTCCAAATCGAAGGAAGTGAAATATGATTTGCGTAATCTTATTTTAGTGGATATTGAGTATAGAATATTGAGCAAGCTCTTAGCACTCGGAGCAACATTATCTGGGTTGTTTTCCTATGTACAAATCTTTGAACTGTTATTGATACAAAGCTGATAATTCTGACTTCCTTGATAACCTTTATAAACACAGAACTAGTTCAGTGTTACCTTGATTGGAAATTGTTCTCGTATTAAAGACTGATGAAGATTAAGATTGGAGGGTCTATGTATGTATTTGGTGTCATTCCTAGTCCATATTGATACTGATATGATCCTTGTATTGTGAAAATCGACCGGATTATAGCAGGTTTGCAGCTAAATAGGACTGAAGGAATAGTAATGAACACACAGATTTTACATGGAAAACCCCCAAATTAGGGTAAAAATCACGGGCAAAGATAGAAGACTTTTATTACTGGGAAAAACTGGATCCAAAAATATACAAAATATTTTTGTCTCTCTTTCCTTTTCTTTTCTCTCTCACCTGATTGCCTCTCTTGTACTACTACTTTCTTCATCTCTTCATCTCCTGCCTATTTACAAGCAGGAGACGTGGGATAGTTGGCCAAATTCAGCTATCCTTTTACTTCTCTTGTCAATTTTGGTAGGCACGGTGCCTACCATTTTTTAGAAAGAATAGTGTGAAGATCTGATTGACTTCAATCAAATCTTCAAGTAGGAGAATTGTCAAAAATGGTAGACACCGAAAACGGTGCCTACCAAAGTTGAAGCCTACCAAAGTTGACAAGAGAAGTAAAAGGATTGCTAGATTTGGCCAGCTATCCCACGTCTCCTGCCTATAAATAGGTAGGAGATGAAGAGATGAAGAAAGCAGTATAAGAGAGGCAGTGAGGTGAGAGAAAAGAAAGAGAAAGAGAGACAAAAAAATATTTTGTATATTTTTTGGTCTAGTTTTTCCTTGTACTTTTCTAGTTTTTCCCAGTAGTAAAAGTCTTCTATTCTTGCCCGTAATTTTTACCCTAATTTGGGGGTTTTCCATGTAAAATCTGTGTGTTCATTACTATTTTTTCAGTTCTATTTAGCTGTGAATCTGTTCTAATCCGGTCGATTTTCACAACACCTTGAGCGGAATGAAGTTGGTGGTAATTCCTATATGACGGATTTTGTGAACATGGGCTGCAGCTCAATCCATCTTTTTTGGGTTTGATTGCTGTCCTTGCTTTCTTTTTCAGTTTATTCATATTTTGTGTATCTATATTGTGTGTTGTATTCAATTTTGAAATATCACCAGTGTTCTTCTATCTCTACTTGGTCTTCTCATTGTTCATTAGAGCAACAGTAAAATAGTTTTTTATGCTATTGCTAATTGCATTTCCCTCGCCTTACATTTGTTCTGATTGTTCTATTCAGAGCTTCATCTGGACAAAGTGCTTGTCAAGCTTTGCAGTATTTATCTCGTGATTCAGGATTGCCACCTGTTGGTTTTAGTGAGTTGTTTCTTTCTTTTTTCAGTTTTTTTCCATGTTATTATTATTGGTTTCTTTCCCCTTTTCCCTGCTTCTTTTTGGTTTTCTTTTTTGGGGGTTTTTGGATTTTGGGAGTGGGAGGGGAAATTGTAACAGCTTTTGGGGAAAACGTTGACTTTATGTTATCAATTTGATGATTATTCTTCTTCATCACTTTCTTCTTCAGAAGGTTGTGAATCTCCTGCTTCATGGAAGCTTCATTACTATCAATGGGTTATGCAAATATTTGAGCAATATGGCATTAGTGAAGGTGCTTATCAGTTTGCACTTGCTGCACTTGAGTATGTTGACGAAGCTCTTAGTGAGAGAGATGTTTCCGACATGAAAGATGATGAATTAGCTACTACAGTCAAAGGAAGACTTTGGGCAAATGTCTTCAAGTTCTCTTTAGACCTTAATCTCCTGTACAATGCATACTGTGCAATACTGTCAAATCCAGATGAAGAGAGCAAGTATATCTGCTTGAGGCGTTTCTTAATAGTTCTCTTTGAACGTGGGGAAATAAAGGTTCTACACCAAGCAAACTTTTATCTTCTGAATTATTTAGTTATTTGGATTCACTTTTTTTCTTTATTTGTTATGCGAATGATTAAAAAAAAATACTATGCAACATAATTTGACTGTACGTTTTAGTAATAATAGATTATATGGTTGATTTGTTCCCTGAGAAAGAGTGTGAGACAAATTTTTTGTCTGTACTTCCTTGAATTGGTATGTGCCTCACGTTGTGGCTAAGTTGTGCATTTTTGGCATTGATTTTCTATTTGTTAATTCATGCTTATAGCATTTGTGTTCAAGTGTTCTTTGGTAAATTGCTTTCTTCTTTGCTTTGTCTTTTAGCATAAGTCATCAAAAATTGGATAATTTAAATTATACGTTAAGCTAAATAAAGGAAAAATAAATAAAATTGACTAGTTATTGTAAATTTGCTCTATAGTTATGTGCAATTTGCTTGCATCAGGATCTCTAGAATGCCTAGCTTGATGAGATAGTTCCTGAATGTAAATCTGTTTTCATTATATTTGAAAAGTTGGGGCTTTGATTCTCATTTTTTTTAGTTGATCTATGTTAGTAAAAGAAAAGTTGAATCAGACACTCTAATCAGATACTATATTTTTCATAACATTTAATGGCTCCTAAACCTTGCTGGAACTATTAATGTCATACCTAATAAAAGGCATTTACTTCTACTTTATTCATTGTGTATTAGTAATGCCGTCTGTTGCAATTATTTGAGCGACAGAATGTTTATCCTTATCGACAACAATTTAAGCCTGTCACTGATATAAGTTGCAGGTAGTTTGTGATGGTCAGTTACCTTTCATAGGTCTATCGGAGAAGATAGAGCAAGAGCTTGCCTGGAAGGTATTTTGCATATAACAGAATTTTCTTCAGTGTATGTAGTGTCAACTTGTGGTATGTTGGCATAATGTTGGCGTGGGCTTTTTTTCTGCATAAAAAATGTAGGCAGATCGCTCAGAAATATTGGCAAAACCAAGTGCATATAAGTTGCTCTATGCGTTTGAGATGCACCGACATAATTGGAGAAGTGCTGCAAGTTTTATGTATCAATACACAGCTCGTTTAAGAACTGAAATAATTTTAGAAGATCACCAGTATGCATCATTAGTGCTGCAGGAGAGGCTGAATGGACTTTCTGCTGCTATCAATGCCCTGCAGCTAGTTCATCCTGCATATGGATGGATTGATCCTCCGCTTGAAGGAAATTCTGCTCATAGTGACTCCTTTCGTATTAAGAAAGCTAAAACAACAGCAAAAGAAGAGTGTAAGTATTGCATCTATGAGATATGTTTTCTATTAGTTGGATTGTTCGTTTGTATTACATCATTCTGATAAGGGCCATATGATAAGATGAATCCTGTGCAAACTCAGGATTTTATTTCTTTATTTCTCATAACCATTATGCTGTTTACTTTTGGTGCAGTAGCAAGCAGTGATGATCAGGTTCGAAGAGTGCAACACTACATTGATATGGAGAGACTTCAAGATGAGTTTGTGCTGACATCAGCAGAATATTTGCTTTCGTTAGCAAATGTAAATTGGACCTTTTCTGGTAAAACTGAAGCGGAGGATTCTTCTCTTATGTCTTAGTAGTTAATGTCATTTCATTGATACAAATAGGTTGCATTTGCCTTTCTTTTCTGGAGAGTTTGAAACTACATCTTGTCATCATAGTTGAAGGAAAGTTTGAAAAGTAATCTTTTCTTTTATTATTATCCTTACTGTCTTAGGTTTTCTTGCTAATTTTCTCCATTTCTTTTATGTCCAGGAACAGACAAAGCGCCATCGGATTTGATTGATCTCTTAGTCCAACAAAATTTGTATGATATGGTATTTGTAGTTATATTAAAATTCTGGAAGGGCTCAGGATTGAAGAGGTATGATTCTGCACTTTAGTGGCGCAATGCTTTTTACTTCATTTGGAATGATTTCTTGGCAAACGTTCAAAAATCATTTTTCTCATTTTTGCTTAGGGAACTGGAGAGGGTTTTCTCTGCAATGTCATCCAAATGTTGCCCAAAAATTGTAGATTCTTCAAGTACTGGGTAAGCCATAGTCTTGTTACTTCCTCCATGTACTTTTCAGGTTCTTCTGTACTTTTTGATTTTTAAAACTTGGTAAACTTGCTGTTAGGCATTAGGATATACCAGGTGACTGATGTTTTAGGAACTTTCCAGGACAAATGTTCTTTTGTTAACATCATCGAAGGAAGGAAATGTTCATCGTTCTCCCGATACAACTGCTGCATCTCAATTATTTAAGGGAAATAATCAGTGGGAAACTCTAGAGCATTACCTTGTCAGTATTTACTTCCCTCCATTTATTTTCTCTTTTTAGTTTAAAAAAGAAATACCACCTGTATTTGGAACTAAATGAACCAAAATGGGTACAAGAATGGTGGCCTGAAAAGAAACTTTTCTTGTCGCATGTTGTAAACATTTTGTGGTGTATAAAGTTGATTCTTGAATTTGAGAGGTTCGACTTGAAGATTTGAGGTCTGATTAACAGTTTGGATTCTTGGAAAACCTGTATATTTGATTTCGACCGATCTGGCTGACCTGATTGTATGATAAGTGTTTTTTAACAATTAACTTAAATATAAGAGCAGCTTTTTGTCACTTCCTATATGACAGAAAAGATTCTTGGTGCACAATCCATGATGCCCACACAAATGTGACAATCTATATCTTGTCTACTCATTACACCCATATATCCAGAATCTCATGGCTAGAGCTAAGCCTGGTCCTGCATCATGGCCCTAGCATTGGTAGATTCTCTTTTGTGACATTGGAATTTTGGCATTTGGGAGTTAACTATATGAGAACTCTTTATTGCAACTTTTTGTTAACTATTTAAGACTATCTACATCTAATGTTATAAAGTATTCTGAATCACTAGAACTTTGTTCTAACCATTCTTCATACTCAAGAGATATTGGGTCTTTAGTATAACATGCGATTGCTTTACCTCCTACTCCCATGTATTATCATTGTAATTAAGTTTTCTCTTTACTACAGAAACAATATATAGCTTTTCATGCTGGATTACCAGTTGCTGTTGCTGAAACACTTCTTCGTACGGATCCTCAGATCGAATTACCTTTATGGCTGGTACAAATGTTCAAGGTACTTCTTGTGCCGGGGGGCTAACATGCTTCATGTACGACTAATTACATTTAACATCAGCCAATTTTTAAATTCTTATTTATTTCTCTTGAATGTAATAACTTGGACAGGGTTATTCCTAGTTCTAACCGGATGATCTCATGAATGGCACTTGAGCCTGTTAGAAGGAGAAAGGTTTAAAGGTCAAAGATGTATATCATTACCAAACTATAATTATTGATTAAAAAAAAAAAGTGTAAGGGGCCATTTGGACAAGTGAATTACTTTACTTAATTCAATACGTGAATCAAGAATATTTTTAAGTGAATTCATGATGTCTGGTCTGCTTCCTGTTTATAGTTTCAGTTGTCCTTCCCTAGAAGTAGCTTCTTTCCAATGATCCTTTTCCAAGAAGTGCAGCTTAATCTAAACATTAGGTCCTTAGCTGTACCTCTTGATGTAAAATAGGATGCCAAAAATCATAAATTAGTCCCAAAATTAAAACCTGTTCTCTAGTCGACTTTGTCACTCTGTCAAAAATATTGCTTTTGTAATTCTTCAGCCCACAAAATTAGTAGGCTTCTAAAAGCCAGAATCGGTTTTCTCCTTGAATGGTAACTGAATATATTTCTGCATGTTACATATCATGAACTTTGTAAAAATCGAAATTGAGCATGCCTATTTGAAAACACTGCTATCGATGTTTGCCAAAATAGATCTTTGATTTCATATACTTTTATCACAGTTTGGGTTCGTTGTTAAGGGAGATTGTATTCACATGTGTTGACAGGATTGCCAAAGGGATATAACTTGGGGGATGACTGGGAAAGAATCGAACCCTGCATCACTATTTCAACTATATGTTGTTTATGGTCGATATACAGAAGCTATAAACCTGTTTCTCGAGTACACAACAGCATTTGCATCAGTGGTACGTCAACCATTTATCATATTGTTCTCTTCAGAAGATCACATTCTAATAGTCAGCATGTAAGATTATTTGTTTTCAGCTACTCACTGAAAGGCTTTACTTTGGCTCATTTGGGGAAGACATGTCAAGAGGCTTGTGTAGGTCTTAGGTTGCATTATTAACAAGTTGTACATATGCTTGTTATGTGTATGTAAGCTGGTCAAAACAATCTTGCAACTGTTAGCTATTATTATGCTATATTTTGGAATCGAAATTTCTCATAGTGGGTATGACCAAAGTCTTGGAAGTTTTGGCATATACAATCTAATCAATTTTCTTGTGGCATAAACGTTTTCTGATTATAAACACTACTGTAATTGATTTTCCGTTTTTTTGGCTCCATTGCTATGGACTGAATCTAATCTCAATATCAAATGGAAGTTGTCACTAGCTGTTAGATGAGATTTTAGTGCTTATGTTTTTTTTTTCATTAGTTCACAACGAATACCTATTATTACTGTAAATTTTAAGGTAATCATCGTTATATTCTCCATAAAGTATTTCCATTCTTCTGTGTTTGCGTGTATTATTTGTGAAGTTCAGATTCTACCTGTGCAGTTGACAGATTATTGCCGTTATTTTCCAACTGAATCAAGTGTAAATGTTCTTAAAGATGTGTTTTATTGCTGATGTTTTACTGGTTACGTGTTAAGAATTCTGCCATACTAAACTGTCTGCAGAGACCGTCAGACTTGATTAATAGGAAAAGACCATTTGCAGTATGGTTCCCATATAAAACAATAGAGTGCCTATGGGCCCAACTTGAGGAATTGGTCAATTTAAATCATATGCCAGATCAATGCGAGAAGCTCAAAAGGCTACTGCATGGGGCTTTGGTGAACCACCTTAATTTGGTACGTACTTAATGTGCTCATTTACATTTGTTCTAGCCAAATTTTATTCAGACCTGTGATTTAAATTCTGAGGTTCGTTATCATAAGCTGTGCTCAATTATTGATTGAAAAAGTGGCGTCAAATTGTCAGTGAGTTAACCCTTTTAAATGCATATCACTCGATACAGGTCAAATGAAAGAGAAGTTCCACTTACTAATATATATTATGTGATCGAACTAACGGGCAACAGAAGTCTTTTTTGAGTTGTGTAATCTTCAATTCTAACAATTTTGCCATAAAATGCCGCTGGCAATGCTTATTTTCTGTTACAAAGATATCTCATAAAATATGAATTCATTTAGGGATAACCATTTTTGTAATTGTCTTACTTTTCCTCTCTCCTGTTTCTGTTCCCTTACTTTTAGTTTTTGCTGACTGAAGATAAATAGATGGAATAGTGAATCAGAATAAGACTATAAAATGAATCATTTCTTGTTCATCTACTGCTAAAGTGTCTGGAATGGCATAAGTTATGATTGCTTTTAGCGACTTGTAAGGATTTCTTACAAACAAACATGATGTCGATAAGAACAATGAATACTATTTAAAGCTTCCAAGCAATACCAATATCACTATTCTGAGCATATCTAGAGTTTTTTTTTTAATTTTGAAGGAACTTATTTTGTGCTTGAAATCTACATTTATGAAGCTTTCATTTTTGCTTCCATCAATATGAAGTGAATATCTCTTATCCCAATCCTTTTTGTTATTTTTAGCTGAAGGAAGATTCAAAAGATGCACTAGCTTCTGCTGCCTCTTAACGTATTCTGGTGAGGAGTACTGAAATAATTAATGGAGGAAAGGTATTGGCTCTCATTGATTTTACAGATGGGCTTGTATTTGCGTTCTATGGATGCCAACAGGAAAGGATCTATTGGCGAAGTCACATAAGCATATCATTAGTGTATCCTAGATGAAATGAACTGCGGCTATGTTTTTGGGATGATGAATTTGTAAAGTTGGGGCTATTCAAGTTTTGTCCTTCAGCTGGCATGGGTGCAAATTCAAAGATGTGTTGGTGGTTGTTGCCAATAGCATATAATGCATATCTATGTTGTTTTTGTAATTTAGCATACCATTGCTTTGTTTCCTGAATTCCTGCCGAGAGAACATATTAATTTTTTAAATAAGTTTTTGTTATATGTGGACCTGTCAAAAAAAGGATATTCAAAGTTCCTGAAAAGGAAATCATACAGCTTGCATGCTCTCATTTCTCTCATTCATGAATTTGCACTTACTAAAAGGAAAAGAAGATGGAAGGGTTTGACGATGAGGTTAAAGTTAAATGGTTAAAATCATAACTAATAAGAGCCTAAATAGTGACTATGAGAATCAAAACATCAATTGTAAAAGGAAAATAATAAAATGTCCTATTTCTTTCCATATTTTACTCTCCCTTTATGCTTAAATATTAAATAATAATAGATATTAAATGATTATAATTAAGTAGTACTAAATTAGTTTCTGGTTACTTATTTTTTCTCTTCATATCATAGTTTATATTATTTTTATACTAAGTTAATTCCATGGCTTATCAACATATTTAAAGTCAACTAGCATACAAAATAATTTAAATAATTTATGAATAAAATTATAATAGGGAAATTGAAATTTTTCTTTCAAATGTTAAACTAAAAATATTATATTTTTACTTATTTTAAGCAATCTCTTTATGTCTTGTTTTGAAAGATTGTTCTAGATGGAGACAAAGCTATTAATCTAGAGAGCAAAAACCTAGTAAAGAAATCTTCTGAAAAAAAATCCTAAATTTTAAAAAAATGGCATTCTTTCCATAAAACAAACAATGAATTAGTAAAGGTTATGGTAAACTTTTTTTAATAGAAATTAAATAAATTAATTTAAAAGATGATAATACAAGCATTAAGCTATCACGCTAGTAATTGAAGAATTGCTATCCTTAATAAGATCCTAGGAAAAAATGGAACATGCCTATTCTATTCATTGCAAGGCTTTGACACAATAGATATAAGCTAATTCATCATTTTGGTTCAATTTTGAGAATCCATTTGTTGCAAGGGAGTAGAATGACTTCAAGAATGTTATCTTAGAGATTATTGTGTTATGCCTAAGTCTTTTTGTATGATGTCTGGTAAGCTTTACGTAGAAGCCATCGGGTAGCTACAAAAATTATAGATTTGTGTGATATCTAGTTAACTTTCAGTAGAAGCTATCAAGTTGCTACAAAACCTACGAACTTGTTAAATCAAGAGTTGTTCTTTAATCTATAAAATTAGTTTAGTAATGACTTGCTCCTTGAACCTCTGTGTACCTTGTAAAATTATGCAATTCATTTCTTTCTATGTTACATACATAGAGGACCCAAAAGCTGTTTGAACTATTGTTTTTATCTCTTTTAGTAACACCTCTTCCTTTTCTTTACAGGTTTAGAATATTTGTATGGTCATACATAAAGACATTAAACATCCAAATGGATTGAATTTTTCTATGTATATTAAACATGCAAATGGATTGAATTTTGCTATATATAGTAGTTGAGGATTCACAATTGAAGGATAAAGGAACTAAAGATCTTAGATGAGTTTTGCAGAGGCCATAAGCTCGTAGTTAAGCAAAGACTTTATTCTAAAAAATGAAAGCATTCCTCTCATCTCATGTGGCTTTGAACATAAAAGACATAACTAGGCAAAAGCACCATTTGATTATGTTGTCAGGATGATTAATGGTAGTACACCAAACTTTGATGGAATTCCAATCACCTAGAGCATGCTGAATGTAGCACTTATGAAGTACAGATCTCCATATGTTAGAAAAAACTAACATTAGAAGAACAGGTGATCATTGCTTTCTTTAGCTCTCAAACATAGTACACCTATTAGGTAGGTCAAGATACTTCGGCTTGTCAACAGTTTGCAATTTATCTTTTATAACAAACCATAATGTGAAAGAAGCTCGAGGATGGAAATGTTTGCACTAGACAATACGAGCTCAAGGTACCTTGCTTGAATGACCTTCGAGAGTCTTACTGCAAGATTGGTTGGTGAATTTCCCATTACTAGTATGCTTCCGTATGACACTATCCTCTTCATCAATCAAGCAAGTTTCCGTGATTTCTGTAGTGAGAGAACTTGAAATGGGATATTGTCTAAAAGTTTGTTTATCAAGCAAAGCTTCAGCAATTTTTAGATTCTAATTAATAACATGATGAGGATATCCATTTTTTATAAGAAGTGTAAAGACCCACAAGAGAGTCTATTATCAAACCAAAAACCACTTGATCTCCCATTTTCAATCAAAGAAACAAACTCATTCCTCAATAAATCTGGTTCTTAGAATTGCTCTTAAAGTGGAAGTAGATGAAAAATTAAGCTCCAAACTCCAGATACTTATGTTCTTTATGCAGTAGTCATGAATCGATTTACACCATAGAGCTTGTTTGTCTGTCATTAGTCTCTATAATCTCTTGGAAAGCATGATAATTTTCATTACCTTGGGGGAAATGATCCCAAAGCCTCTTTTATCTTTATACAGACAAACCTCCTTCTATTGCATCTTGGCCCTTTTGAAAGAAACACCATTCCCACTCCAAAGAAATATGCTACAGATCTTTTCAATTGCCTCAACGATCTTCCTAGGAAAAGCAATATGGGCAGCCCTAAACACATTGATATATTTTAGAAGAAAAGTAACTAGATGATCTTTTCCAGCCATAGAAAGAGTTTTAATGCTCTAAGAAGATATTCTGCTATTGATCTTGTCCAAAATAATGATAAAATCTTTATTTTGCTATTGACCTTGTCTAAAAGAAGGGGTAAGTGTAAGCTTACCTTTGATTGCTTGGTAAGATGTGACCATGAGACAGGTATAGGAGACACATATACATGCCGAGCAAAATGGGAGAAAATAGAGATAATAAGTGCTAGATGAAAGAAGATGATTTATGAGATACGATGCAACACCCTACTCCCGTCCGACACATGCACGTGTGCCATACGGTCACACGTACACATGCCTGACAGAATTGGCGTGTTAACTATATCACCTTCACTTTATCGCATGGCATCACAAGCAAAATCATAAATAGCACATGATCTAAAATCCAAAAGTTTCTTCATTTCATTTCATAAACCATCATTTACAATGTAGCATTATCATCATCCACACTTATACAACATCATCCTATAAGCGTTTACAACTCAGTCTACAAAGCATACTACATACTTGAGGAATTAACAAAGTTAAAAACAAAGACTAACTCTTCAGTCTCAGCTGACCGACCTTTGAGCCGTAACTTATACCAAAATGTGGTCTTAGCAGCTAAGTCGTTGCTCTCTCTCAAACTTGAAATTGTCAATGTTGCAATTTTGGTGAGTTTTGCGAATTCAGTAGAGTAACCATTCTCGATTGTTCACTCTTGTCATACAACACAACATTTCATGTTATTATGTAATTCACATCAACTTGATTATCATCGAGTCATATCACAAAACACTTTGTTCACAATTGTCATATTTTAATCACATAGTCCAAACAATTCATCATTTCATTACAATTTTGCAGAACACAATCATCAATAATTGATCACAGATTCATTCAAGAAAATTTCTGACAATAGTGCAACCATTCATTTTATTCATTTCATATGTGAAAGCAATGTTTACGAGACACTTTCATTTGTTACGTTGTTGTGACCGTGTGACTTTTTCACTGTCCCGTATCCGTTGTAGATACTGGGCTCTTTCATATCTTCCCTTATCCATTGGGGATACAGGCCTCATTGTACACGTTAAGCCTTAGGCTCTTTCCACAGGTGTCTGAGCTTTAAACTCTTTTCAACTAGCGACATCAGTCACAACTGCCTTTATATTTCATGCATTGGAAATGAAATGCAATCACAAATTCAATCATCATATTCATTCAGTAACATTCACATTATTTCTCATTCAAATTTGTCATTGGACTTTTAGTCCAACATTCAATACTCACGTTGAGAATCAAATAGTCAATCTCATTCACATACAAGTAGCACTTCCAATGTTTTAATCATGCATCAAAACTCCTTGAACTTTTCATGTCCGGAATTCATTACACAATCATTAATATCAAATTCAAATCCGTAATAAACAAAACAAGTTAAGGTGAGACCATCTTAGGTTACTCGCAATTGCTCCCTTTCGCTTATTGCCTTGAAGTTCTAGCAATATCTGGAAGCAGTCACTCTACTTGCTCTTTATATGCAATCAAATACAATTTTATGTTACCACATTATTCATGTAACTGAATATGCATTTTTATAAATGTATCATGTAACATGCATGTTCAATGACATATGCTCGGGTATACTTCTGTAATGAACCAACGCAACGATCAGTTGTATTCCACATGTGTCAAAATTCATACACTCATTAACTATTCCAGCTTTCTTTTCAACACAACTTTTGGGTCTACTTTACATGATCATTATAACAAGGAAAATGGTGTATTTCTGTAACACTTTCTTCTAGACAAATGTTCCCTTGTGCCTTAAGTTTTTAATGACTCTAAGATCATACAATTTGGTTCATTATTCTATGAGTTATGCTCAAAATGCTGTAGATTAAGTACATTTGAAATTTTGGCTAGTGCATATTCATGCATTCAAAGTTGTATAACCCATATCTCAAGATTCCAATATCTAAAAATTACAAAATTTATGCCAATTGAAAGCTAATAGAATAAGCTACAACTTTGGTGAAGACAACTTAGTCTGATTCAACCTACATCAATACAGTTTATTCAATAACAACAGGACATGATTTCTGTCCCTAGTAGTGCTACAACCTAGGCCAAGACTCAATTTCATGCCAAATTTTGAAATTCTTAGAGATAGAATTAAAATTTGACTTCTGCAAGAAAGTTGTATCCATATGTCTCTAATTTATTCTGAATTAAGAATCAACTCATTTGAAAATCTACAGATCAAGATATAATCAAAATACTAAAGCATGTTCAATAAAAATATTCCAATTCATAATATTCCAGCAGACTTTCTTACTTTCATTCAATCAATCTTTTCCAAATCAATTCAGATGGCTCTAAATTTTTATAGAGAGGAAAATCAATGGCTTAGGAGTGTATTGGTTCAATTTTAAAGTCATTTGGAGGTCAGGAGACAAAATTATAACAAAATGAATGAAAGATGTTCAAAACAATCTCTCTTCAATAAACCTTTGGTGCAACTCCTCTTCTCTTCTCTCTCTAAAACGCAGGTTTTCTTCTTCTGCACCGAAAACTGCAGATTTCTTCAGTCTTCTTCCTCTCTTCCACTTACCCCATCATCTCTAATTTATACTCCCACAATTATCTCTTCATTTCAACTCCCATTTCAATTCAACTTACTATCAAAACCTCTCAAAATTCAAGATCACACACAACATCATAATCAAATTTCACATACGGTTTTCCTGCAAAATTTCGGCACTTGTTTCATTTTCTGCATTTTTTTAGCATCAATTTACAGTCCAAAAACATAGAACCTAAGTCCAGTTTCTGCAATTGCTTACTCTTTAAATTCATATTAAACTTAGATTCTCGCACTTCAACACACTTTCTGCACATTTCAACTTTACTACATTCTCATTTAACTCATTCTTAACATCACCGAAGCTATCCTTCTTACACACCTCATGCATGAATTCATTTCCAATCATTAAAACATCATCAAAACCATTTACAATATCCAGTAAATCTTAAAACACAACTTACTTGATTTCAGAAAAATTGCAGCAATAAGAGAAAAACAAGTTTCGGTGGATGAAAGAATAAGATTTGGTTTTAGTGGAAGTAAAATCAAGAGAGCAAAGCAGTATCTAGATAGCCAACTATACAACTGGATATAAGTATTGATTCGGTGATGGTTAATCAAGAAGGGAGCGTGATGATGTTTAGTGAAGAACACCGAGAGAGAGCTGGAGACTTGTTCTTCTTCTCTTCTTTTTTTAACATGCACGTGGCACCTATGCATATAATCCATTTGCCATGCATGTGAGGCTTCCACGTGTCACACCCCCATTTGTCCATTTTTTCTAGTCCAAAATATCCCAAATTTTCAAAAATTTTCTAAAATTCACCAAAAATTTTAAAATAATCATAATACTCTCCAAATAAATTTTCAAAACAAATAATCCATAATTCACATTTAATCGCATTTATAAATCAATTATACCCAGAAAATGTCAATAAATGCATGTACAATTATTTTAATGAGCAAAAAATAAATATTCACACGTTATGCCATATGATGCATGAAATACACTTCTAACTTCTTACTATACACTATTCCGAGGTCCTAGCCCCTAGCATGGGATATTGGGACGTTACATACAACCATGTAACTAGAGTTCTTGTTCACTAGTAAAGAAAACAAAGAATAGTTAGTAAGAGATCAAAACTATCACAAAGTCCTCAGTAGGAGAAACAATTATGTTTTTGTGATGTTAGTCTAGATCTTGACACATGTTGGTCTTACATCAATAGTATACGTTACTTAGCTACTAAAATAGCTATATACAAGTTATATCCTTAGGTATTTGGTCATGCAAGTGTAACACCCCTCTCCCACGTGACCCGAACCTGACATCGATGGTGATATCCCAGTCCATGCCCTGCGAGGGTGGCGTGCTACATTACTCAGTCACAACTCAGTATATATCTTTGTTTTTAAAACACAAACATACACTAAGCGGAAAATTATTAACATACATAATCACCGGTAAATACAATGACCACGGGGCCCTTTTCATAAATACAAAAAAATTTTTACAGTCTGTTGACTTTACAATTTGACCTAATCATTTGTACAAAAATTCAGAAAATACAATTTTAGTAGACACTAATGCAGATGCAAACTGATCTCGACCTCTTCTTTCACTCATATACGGTTGTCATACGCCTGTGACCTAATGGGGTATTCTTCTGGGTCTTGAAAAATATGTTGCAATTTTGGGTGAGTTTGCGAACTCAGTGAGGAACCATCATCGATGGTTCACCCAATT
>JAOSBP010000006.1:22604477-22617773 GCA_027563825.1 Erythroxylum mucronatum | reverse complement strand
GACAACAAAGCTGCAATTTCAATTGCTCACAACCCTGTTCTTCATGATAGAACAAAACATGTTGAGGTTGACAAGCATTTCATCAAGGAGAAGATAGAAGAAGGATTAATTTGTGTTCCTTAGATTCCAACATCACAACACATAGCTGATATTCTCACAAAGGGATTACACAAGAGGCAGTTCAATGTTCTGGTTACCAAGTTGGCTATGGATGACATATACAAGGGGGAGTGTTGGGAAATATACAGCTGGATATCTCCTAGATATTTTTGACTCTTAAAAGTTAGCAAATCAGATCAGTTAGGATATTATGCACAGATATTAGGATATTATGTACAAATATTAGTTTCCTAGAATAACCCTCTCTATTTCTATATATACTTGTATCTATGTATTGATCAATGGTAGAATAATATACAACTGTTCAGAATTTCTGCTGAAACGATTTAGTGATTGGGATAAAAATTGAAATTTCTAATTCTTGTGAAAATTTACAGTTGAATCCTAATATAAAATGCAAATAATATTGATAGGTTTTTGTTGGTCAGTGCCACAATTTTGGATCATTTATATGACCTATTTTTTCTGTTTCTATACTATTAGCCTTTTATTTTTGTGATTTTATTTATAACCTTTCTATTTTTCCTTTTTATGTATGCATTTGTTTTGCTATTTTTTCTTCTGTGTCTTGTTCTATAACCTCTTTTTATTTATTCTTATAATCTATTATCTCAATCAATAACATTATACAGATACGAATAAATGTTGTGAAGTGGTCAAAGATCTTAAGTAAAAAAAAATTTAAAAATTTCCTTAGGACCTTGAGAATAACAAAGAAAACAGGTAGAGATTATTGATTAAGATTTTAAAAAGGATCAAAATGAAATGATTTAAAACTTATGACTGGATTGTGAAAAAAAAGTTTACAAAAGTAATTACATCTCTTAAATCAAAACTTGGGACTCAAAATGTAACATTGTTGCTGTCTCATTACATAAAGGTCGTGCCATGAACAATTAGCAAAAATTTTAAAAAATTAGTAGGCATAGTAATGTATTCAATCCAATAGTATTGTTAAGCTTTGGTGTTAAAGCTTTTAAAGAATTAGAATTAGCATATCCTTATCCCATAGTGAGTCTATCAAAATAAATGATGATATTAGGCCCCCTTGTTAAAACTTTAAAGAATTAGGACTACTAATCATTATCCCTTAGTCATATATTTGGTAAGGAACTGAATTCGGAGATTGGAATGAAAGCTGTTGTTTTTGTTATGCATGTCTTGGATCAAGACGTACATATTGGGTGGCTATATTTTCTGATGGCAACATTTATATTATTTTACTTTTGACTAGATGTTACTATCTTGTTTGAATTTTGTGAAATTTTCTCCGTTCTTTCATGTGTCCATGCATTTTTTTCGTCTCCCGTAACTATACTTTCTGATGAGCAGCCCAATACCGTGGCACTGGTTTTGTTGAAGAGCTGCAGGGGCAGCAAGCAATCTTGAGGGATAGCATTGAACAACTGACAATCATTGAATCATCAAGAGCAAGCCTCGTGTCTCATCTAAGGGAGGCTCTTCAGGAGCAGGTTGGTTGGAAGAATTATTATATCCTCCTTATGTTTTATGGAGTTATGATTGCTTGAAAGTTATATGGATGGGTATTGACAAGATCAAATTTCTGACAGGAAACCAGGCTTGAGCAAGTCCGCAATCAACTTCAGGTTTGGATTTGTATATCGTCTGCTTCACTTGTCTGATAATATTTTGTATTCCTCAATGGAATGGACTTTTACAATGTGAAAGTTTGACTTGAAGATTGAAACCACAAACAGCTAGCATGGATAATAATGTTTATTGCCATTCTCTTTAAGTTGCTTGATGCTTGATGTAATGTCCGTTCTTCCTTAAGTTGATCAATGACAGGATTACTACAGCTTTTACCTTCTTTTCCTGTCATTTCTTTGTCTACTTGCTTAAATGTTTTTGGCAATTTGAACTTCATGTGTAATATTTGTAACCAAGAAATTTATAACCATATCAGCTTGTGCTTTTCTTGTCCCAAGGTTGTATCTTGATGTCTCTAATCCTTAAATTCTCTAGATGTCTATGAATTAATGATCTTATATCTATGAGGATGTAATTCATGTAAGATTGATAGCTGTGAGGGCCAAAAAGTTGTTAATTAGTAGGCATGGGCAATGCTGTGAAGCTGTTTTTTTAATTAGATGATGTGAGACATTAGTGTCCAGTTTTTGCTCCGTGGAACAATTTGAGTTGAGTACAAAATTGCCTTGCAAGTAGTTTCTGTTGACTGGAAATTTGGAATGATTTTTACACTGAAAATTCACGGTTAAGTAGTTTCATATTTCTGTAAATTTTTTCTGTTCCCTTTTTGGATTTTGTTACAAGTATTTTATTGTTGGCTATGTGCGAGTGTAAATGCTTTCATTTTGAAGTAGATCTTCAGCTCTTCGACCTGTACTCCTGCTCTATACGTGTGAAACTGCAGTACAAACGGTGCTTACAATTTCAAGAGAAATTCTCATGAAAGTATGGGTAACTGCTTATAATTTTTCATACGTTTTGAAATCAGATTTGTTGTTATGCAGGCTGCCCAGTCCCAGTCAGAACAGACTGATATCTTCTGCCGGCAGCTGCTGCACTCAAACAATGTGCAGTTAATAGCTGAGGAAGGTCCAAAGGAAGCAAATACTTCTATTGCATCTCAAGGCTTCATTTTGGGAGACAGGCAACAATCAGTTCCAGCAATGTACACACGGCAGATTTCTTTCCCTGAAAAGGTTGCGCATGTTGAGGAAGACACCCGGAAGTCCGCTGCTGCTGCAGTTGCAGAAAAGCTAACTGCATCAACATCATCGGTCCAGATGCTTTCTTATGTTCTCTCCTCCCTGGCATCTGAAGGAGTCATTGGTAATCAGATGAAAGAATCCTCTGGTGATTATCCTTCTGAAAAGAGGGTGAAGGTTGAGATTGACCAGCCTTACATACCAACGCAAAATCCACCTCAACATCAACTTCATGGTTTCCAGCATAATGTTACGTCTGGACAGCTATCAACACCAAAGGAACCTCCTCCAATGCCATCATCTCCTTCACCACAGCCACCATTACCACCAATTGCAGCTTATTCAATGCCCCAGTATATGCAGAGCACTGCAGGATCAATGAATGGTGTTCAATACAGCTATAGTATGTCACAGCAGCAGCCACCTCCTTTGCCATCGTACCCTGCAGTTGGGTCTCAAATGACAGGTATTGCACCTGTTCCATTGCCATCAACTAGTTCCTATCAAAATTACCAGGGATCGGAGGGGAATTTGTATAGCCAACAACCTTCCCAGATGGTTCCAATTTCCCGGGAATAGTATCTGCAGCTGCTTGCAGAGGAGTTTTGCCAAGGGAACAAAGGAGATAGTTAAAAGCTAATGTAGCACATTTTTCATTTTGTAGCGAAGTTTTAGTGATTCTGTCTAATATACCCAGCTATTAGACTTGCACATACTATTTGTTTGTAATTTGCATGGTTAACTCTTGGCTGTGAACCAACTAACTGTACTGTCCCGTCGGGATGTAGATTTAAATTAATATAAGATTATTGATTGCTCATCTCTCCAAGCAAGAATCATGTGTCGCGAATTGTTGATTACGGTTCAGACAAACTTATTGGTTAAGAGGTAGGCAGACTTGTTTGTGTCTACCTGTAAGGTTCAAACTTTGGTGAGTGCATATGTGTGTCAAATTGTGTATACGTGGAAAATGAAATAACATTATAAGAAGACCTGCGTAACTGGTTCTGTCTAGATAGGATCACCGGACTAATTTTGAAAGCCCTTTCTTGATTAAAAAGTTCTAAAAAGCCTACCCTTATCATTCAGGACGAATAGCCCTTAATTTTCGTTGTCCAAGAAATTGAAACCATACATCCCACCAAGATTTTGAACAGTTTCAACTCATGCTTTCCGACCTTTAACTTTGTCTTGATATATTTGAGGTCGGTTCTAACTTCTAAGTCCTACCCTGATACTCATCTTTCTATAATAAATGCATAAATATGGGACGCCACCATAAAAGATGATTTTTAGCTGCAACAGACTACATTCAAGTTTTGCTATTAATGGTTAGTGACAATGTGATAGGGAACATCCGGAGGGATATGTACGGCAAGTGAAAATGCAGAGACGTGTGAGAAGAAGAGCTGCAATGTTCTTTTCCACAGGATTAAAACCTTCTTCATTACTTCTTGCGTACCATGAACAATTAAATCAACCTTTTTCCTAGTAGACATCAGAGCGAGAGTTGTATGATGAAACAACACAAGTATATGACAATGGTACCATACATGTTTGCCTTCGCATAGACATTATACGCTAAACAATTCGTAGAATAAACACTAGAACAGCGGTAAACAGAAGTCGGTTCTGAGCATTGTCTAACCCTTGCTCAACATGTACAACACAAAGACCATCATAGATGTTTTTTTTACAAGATTAATTAGATCATCTTCTCTTTCCTCGCCATTTTGTCTAATAGCGAGTTCCCATGAAATGGGGATTGAAACTTATGACTCGGCAGTGGGCGATTGATTAACATTAAACTTCCGGGGACAAGAAAGTAGTTGAGAATTTAAAAATTTGTGGTCGGACGAACCTTGTCTGGCGTTCCTATTTCATTTAATCTACGTATGTCGGCTCCTTTAAAATCTGTGTTTAAGTACACGAACAATAGAGAATTGATTATTATCTTAGTCCGTTGAAGGAAAAAGGGCAGCTGCATTCTGTATACTAAGAAAGCATAAATCTCTCACCACTAGTATAGGATTTGAAATTTATTACTACTCTTATCTCCTTAGTCTACCATATAGCTTCTTATAATTCTTTTTTGTTTCAGCAATCATGTACTCCCTCCGTGTCGTTTTAGAGGAATGCACACTTATTAAGAAAGTTAATAAAATGTCTGATATACCCTTATTAATTACACGTTAAAGTGCCTTGAAAATATAATCTGTGTAATTAAGATGTGAGAGAAATTAAAGGGCATAAATATGCATAAAAAGTCACAAACGACACTTATTTTGAATAATTAAAATCCCTCTAAAACGACACTTATTTTGAATAGGAGGGAGTAATTTTTTTGGAGTAATTTACAACATTTCAACTAATCCATTTCTTTCAACATCAAACTAAAGAAATTAACATAACCTAATGTCTCTTTTACCTAATACATAGTTTGAGAGGTACATCTTACATATATATATATGAGTAAAAAGAGCAAGAGACATATTAGTAAAAGAAAGAAGAATAAGAGACAGAGACATCCCTTGGTGAGTAGTCTATGACTATAACGAAACACGAGGTGAGACAAAGCTCCCGAAACACCAAAAATCTTGACCTTGGTATGCTCTATTCTTTTCTTGGTACAACGGATTTCATTTCAACATACAATAATCTAGCATATTACCACAAATTAAGAAGCAAACAATAAAATTTCCAAATAAAATTAACAGTAACACAGCATGCATGCACCGATGAAGGAAATAACATGTATCAAAACAAACAAATCGGGAAGCCCTTGTAAACATTCTTAGAAAATACCCTTTAAATATTTATCGGTGAGTGAAATGCTTTTATGTTATTGAATTTAAATATTTGAAAATCATATCAAGTACATTAATTGGGATGAATTCACGTAGCTATCCAAGTTCATACTTTAATTAATTTAACAATAAAATCTACTTAAAATAACAATGGTTTGGAATAATAAGGTATCACCCTAACTTACGTGTTTGAATTTCTGCTTCTTTCTTATCGTGGTGTGTCTTCTTATATTAAATCTAATGCTTTAGTTTGATTTAACAAAAAATATTTTAATCTATTAAAATTATATTTACTTAAAATTTTCATACTAAATTTGACATTTAAGCGTGAAAAATAATACTTTTAAGAAATAAATCAAATGATTCAAATTTTCAACTTATTGCAAAAATATATTTAATTTATATTTTCCCAATCAAACACTATAAAGAAATGTATATATTAAATGTGGTGTAATTATACCATAAGATATCTTTTTATAATATTTTATTGTTATTAACTTGAACATATAAGCTCCTTTTTCATAAACTTAAACAAATACATAGTGAACTAAGGTACGTCTAGTGAAAGTTTTGTTTCGAGAGAGAACTTTTGGCTGTGTTTCTTTGTACTTAACCATATCTCAAAGAAAATTCTATAATATACTATGTTATGTCTTTTGTCTACAAGATTTAATCTTGTTTTTTATTTTACTAAATATCTAAGTAATTAAGGGTTGGAGGAAGAAAAAAAAATCCTAAAAAATGTACCAAAGTTACACGGTGAAATTTGGAAGAGAGCACGGTGGAACAATTTTAAAGATAAAGTAATATATGAATAAGAATGGAAATTGGAAGGAGATGCTAACCAGATGTTGGAGACAGTAATAACTATTTTAAGGAATATAACTAAAGAGGTTTGGGGTGCTTTTAACGGTCTAGGGGTAGTAAGGTGGAGTCTTGGTGGTTGAATAAAGATGTACAAGAAAAGCTTTATTGAATAGCACCACAAAGGTATAGAGAGAATAATTAATAAAAAAAGTTATAAACTGATAAAGAAAGAGGAAAAGAAGATAATCTCATGAGCTAAGATAAGAGCTTATGAGAAATTATACCAACGATTAGAAACTAAAGATAGAGAAAATGATCTTATGTAGATGAAATAGGGTGATTTTTGTCATTCTCATAGGTCTTTTAAACATTTTTTTTCGAGTCTTATGTCTTGCATTTAGCCTAAACATTTAATTTATAGTACTTCTTTCTTAGTTATTTAGCTTAAATAGCCTAAATATTTTCTCGTAATGACTTGTTTGATTTATTTATTTATTTGTTTTCTTTCTTGTGTGTGTATTTATTTACTTATTTTATCTCTTTAACTTGTTATATTTTTATTCTATTATTTATTTTATTACTTATTTTAAATATTATTATTTTATTATCATCATCATCGTCATCTTTTATGTCTATTTTTATTTTTATTTTTAATAATTTTTATTTATTATTTTAATATTTATATCCATATATATATTCACGTGAGTCTATCGAAAATAGTCTTTCTATTAAGTTAGGGATAAATTTGCGTACTATTAGATCTCCCTCAGAAGTTTTTCACTGCGTTATTATTGTTGTTATTGTCGTTGTTATTGTCTAAGTAATTAAATAAACTAGCTATATAAAGTTTAAATCCAATGAAACATTAATAAGTTTACTTTTGATTAATCATTTATTTATCTTTTTCGATTGTATCTTAAACTTTTTTTAATGAATTTTGTTATTTTTAAAATTTTTGTTGTCTTATGTACTATTTTTTTTAAAAATTCGATTACTCTTTTACTTATAAATGTAATGTTTTTTTTTTGACAACACTTATAAATGTAATGTTATTTTTTATTCAACCTTCTTTTTAAATTATTCCTCTTATTTTATATGACTCTCGCTAAAGACGCAGTGGATTTATTGATTTAAAATCCTTTCTTATTTATAAGTTTATGTTTTTGTAATTTAGGCTTTTAGCATTTCAAAACTCTATTTTTGTGAGTTTTATTATTTCTTTTATTGATGTTTTTAGGTTTTTTCGCCAAATTCTCTTTCTAAATATGTTTGGGTGTGGTCAAATTCAATCTCTTTTTGTACAGATGTGATTTTTTTAAAAATTAAGTAATAAATCTGAAATATTGATTCTTTTTCTTCAAAGTTTATATAAATATTGATTCTTTTTCTTCTATATATATTACTTTGTTTCACAATTTTCTTTTATATGCTTAACTATAACATATGTTTATCTTTTGTTGAAGTTACACTTATATAACTAATTAAGGAATTTGTTTAGATTTTAGATTTTTGTTAATAAAGTTTAAACTGTTGTTGAAAGATTAAACTGTATTTAAAGTTAAAATAATACTCAAATAAAATATCAATGTATGTATATATATATCAACTGAAAATTTTAAATTAAAAGGGTATTTAAGAAATAAAAAGATCGAATATGCAGTATTAATAAAGTAGTGGTTGCCTAATAAAGCGTAGAAATTAAGAATACATGAGATATAGATTACAGGCAGCTAGCGTTAAACACAGGAAGCACACTCCAAATAGACGATGATGGCGGGGGACAATTAATCATAATTCGATTACCGATAGATGTTGGGATTAGATTATTACTTGACACCAAATGGTCTGGTCTGGTCTGGTCTGGTCTGGTCTGGTCTGCCATTTAGAAGTAAAAAATGGCTTATGTTCTGCACGCAGTCACCTTACTTGTAAAAGTAAAACCAATACGTTCGGTTTAACCAAACAAAAATATATAATTACACAACTAAAACAAAACAAAAAAAGCATTTAATTTGGCATACGATTTCATAATATCAACATTCCACTAGACGGTGTCACAGGCTTTTTGTGCATGCCGGCATGTTTCTTCCTTGCCCTTTTAAATTCCCAACGCTATAGTCAGCATCAACTCATGCATGCTCATGCTCATGCTGCCTTCCTCATTTTCTTTACACTTTATCACATGCTTTGCTTAATATTAATTACCCACTAATCCCATTTTCTTTCCTTTTTGCAACTTTTTTACATCTACTAATTAAATTTAATACTACACTTAAGTCTAACATGTGAGTGAGGATAAATCATCTTGTGGTTGTTCAAATTTCTATCGTTAACGGATACATGTAATTACTGTCTGTCGTATATGAAAGCCTGGAAATTAACTTTATACACGTATATATCTAGATATTCATTTCTAGGCCACGGAGTGATGCAATTAAACACCGAGAGTGTTGCAATGCTTACGTCATGCGGTGTCTTCCATTTCATCAGTTTGCACCACTATAAGTCGGAAAAGCGCAGAAGACACTCTGAAAGATGAAAATAAATATATCTATAAAGTCAATTGTGTACAGTACAGCAATATATGTATACATCGATCCCTGCAATTAGAAGACTGTACTTATGATCACGCTCGTCTTTTGCAAGCCAAGAAAAGCAAAAAAGAAAAGGACTCTCTAGTCTCTCCCCTTGGCTAGCTAGCTTTTTCTGTTTCCAGAGCAAACTGACCAGAGTCTTTAACTTGTTCTTGCCCTTTGACCCGAAAGTGGGTTCTTTTTCATTTGGGTTTCTGCTCTGGTATCAACAACAAGTGAACAAGTGCCTAGCTTGTTTAATCACAATCACTCGCCCTTTGACTACTTTTTGACTGTCAGACAAACTCTGAAGCTTAATTTCATATAGTACTAAGTAGCTGGAACTCCCCACGTAAATGCTACAGCATTCCAATCCTTTGAAGCAGAACTAGACTTGTGAAGTTGTTAACTCTCAGAATTTCTTCATATGCTAAATCCAGCTTGTTACTGTCCAGCCACTTTCTTTCCTATCAATATCTACCTACAACTGTTGCTATTCATTTCTCATTATAATTACTTGTGATTGTTTCACCAGACGCAAACTTACATCTAACTGTTTGTTACAAATATAAAAACGCTTTAAGGATCAGTTAAGTTGGTAAAGAAATAAGTCTTCTTCCCGACTAGTTAATCAAAATAAGGTATTATACCTTAATCGAGATATATAGGTTTAATGTAGAATAATAGTAGGGTAAAATATTTAAGTAGATTCTCAGTTATTGCACGTAACACTCAATGATATGTGAAGCCATTCAAACATTCCGCCTCTGTCAGTCTATATATATTTGTATTAAGTTGGAGCAAACAGTCTTGCTTGTTAATTAATTGATGGGAACCAAACCATGGTGTCCAAAAACACACACACACATATGTATTATGTATATAACTCACAATACCATTAAACTAGGTTAGTTTAATGGTATTATGAGTTTATTTCCTTCATATTAAATTTATACCTTAGTATGTAGAAAAGTAATGGCATGATGGTCATAGATCACGTCAAAAAGCTTGTGTCGGTCACGTTCTTTGGTGAATTAGCACACTAATAATATTTGGTTATGATCATTCTTCTCTAGAGAAGTAGGTGTAGGGCCGACAAGAAGGAGGAGACAGCCGTCTACTAAGCAGCAACTCCTTTCTGACAAAGCCTGCTCGTAATGTCTCTTAAAAACAACTATCTGTCTGCATTCTTTCATCGGTTTCAAGGATTAGTGAAGCTGCCGTACAAGACATTACAACATGGTCGCTCAATTAACTAACCAGGCCACAGCGCCCCTCTCTTCTCTTCTTTCTCACCCTTGTTTCATAATAGCTTTGCTTTTAATAATCATATATCCAAAACATAAAGCTCTCTTCAAATCTGTTTGCCTATTAATGCATTTTGGACTTTCTTCTGTTATTAACAAAGATCCAAAAGCATACAAATAACAAATAAAAGCCTACATACATACATATATACGTACCACCCTAAAAAATCTCTCTCTTTCTATAGCACATTAGCATGCGTTGAGTCGCTGACGACTACATTTCAGACAAGAAGTCGGTTATACTACAAGACAACCCATTTCAACTTCAAGCTCGAAAACAAACAGTAAAATAATGATCCCATTGTCACACTCACTCACTCACTCACTTCCTCTGCTCTATAAATAGCATCATAGCCCAACCATGTTTTTCGCAGAACACTCACTTCCCAGCATTACTTCTAATAAGTTCCCCATCTTCATAAATTCACTCGACTTCGATCTCTCTCTCTCTCTCACGTCTATATTCCTTTTAGCTTTGAAGATGTACCAAACAGAGTCTTCATGGGGGTCTTATGTGCAACCAAGAGGGTTTGGCGGAGAGCCATTAGCGCGCATAGAGAGGCTGGCCTCAGAGAATGCTGTGGTGATCTTTAGCATAAGCACATGTTGCATGTGCCATGCCATAAAGAGGCTATTTTGTGGAATGGGAGTGAACCCAACAGTTTATGAGCTAGATGAAGACCCAAGAGGCAACGAGATAGAGAGAGCACTGATGAGGCTTCTAGGTAGCTCCACTGCTGTTCCTGTGGTGTTCATTGGTGGAAAGCTTGTTGGTGCCATGGACAGAGTCATGGCCTCTCATATCAATGGTACTCTTGTGCCTCTTCTCAAGGAGGCTGGTGCTCTCTGGCTTTGATCACTCCTCACTTTCTTGTCAGTTATTTGAACGAAGAAGATGATCTTTGTTTTTACACTGCAAAAGAAAAGCAGAGGAAGAGGAGTTTTAAATTTTGCGGTGCTAAGTTTGTAGAGTCTCCTCATTTTTTTGGATGACTTGAGATGTGTTTGCAGATTTCTGTTTCACTTTTTCTTGTTTTTTTTCCCCTCAATAGGCAGACCTCAATCGTTTTCTACAAGTGGGTCTCTTGGTTTGGTTTGGTGTGGTTTATCTCTGCCTCTCAGAGATTTAATGTAATTGCTCCCTCCTCTGTACATAAACCGAACTTTAAACAGAAAAAAAAAATGCAAAAGCTTTGTTTTTACTCGTGCCCCCAAATCCAAATTATGTTCTGTTTCTCTTTCATACCAAAGTGAGTAGCCAATTATCTGTCATCATAAACTATGTTACAAAGGGTAAATGAGTAATTTACCTTTATAAATAGTGACATTACAATGTTAACAACTTTCTTTGAAAAAATTCTTTTTCTTCATATTTTCTTAAAAATTCTTCACTATAAAAGAGAATTAAGAAAGTATTTATTTCTTTTTTCCTTCAAGTTTTTTGTTGTGATTTTAAAAAAGAAGATTAATTTATAAAAACATATTTGTCTTAATAGGATGTTTCTTACTTTCAAAAATTTTAAAACCGTAATTATTTTAAAGAAGTAAGAATTTTATTTTCTTGTCATTTAAAATAATTGCATTCCAACAATAAGAATAATGTTTGGATCGTTAAAAATTCAAACAAACTTAAATCTTTTGCTCTTGATAAATGAGTCAATTCTGACGAGTCATAACTTTTTGCTAGCATTAAGTTACAACTCATAATATATGAAAAATACTAATTTTAATCTACTTTAATGAAGTTACAACCACTTCAATATTGTAAGTCGATTTTTGGGCCAAAATTTTACCATTTTCTTGCTATTTTAGGCTGTCAAAGATTTTTGCTATTTCCAATGATTTGATTTCCTAGTTTGTTAGAGAGTCTAATTTGTTATCATTTATGTTTTTAGGGTTTATGGAAGTATTCATAGACTTATAACTTTCTATGTAAGTTGAGATTAAAAAGATATTTAATTTTGTTCTATTTATTTTCTCTCAATTTTCACATCATGTTGAGTTAGTTGGTATCAAAGTGAGATGACAACTGGTAGCGACGATAATGGTCTTCGTGATAATAACCAGGAGGCTAGGGTAATGATTAGGGCAACATCTAGAGTAATAGATAGATCTCAATTTATGATGTTTTGAGGAAAACTTTAACGAAATTGTAGAACATTTGGATGCTTTTGGTATTAATGCACATAAGAGGCTAAATGGCAATAAAAGATCAAAGGTAGAGATGGCTCGTGGTGAGCCTATTGACAGACATGTTCCTCTTTATGGATATCCTATCTATAAGGATGATTAAGAAGAAGAAGACTATTTTGAACCAAATATGTTCGATCATTATCTACTATATGAGGGTTAGAGAAGAAGAAATGCTTATAGAAATGATGGCAGGGATGTAGGAGATTTCAAACTAAAGGTAGACATCCCCTTCTTTAATGGAATCCTAAAAATAGATTAATTTTTTTGATTGGATTACATATTGATCAGTTCTTTGATTACTTAGAAACTCCTCTAAGGAAGTGGATCAGATTATTGACATGTCATCTAAAAGGGATGGTATTTGCATTGTGGGAATGAATCAATTTAAAGGGAAACGAGAAAGTAAGGGCATCTCTGAACCTGGTATAAAATGAAATTTCTTATAAAATTTTGTTTCTAACCCGTATACCAATGTCGCCAACAGGTATTAATGAATAAACATGTCCTATTAGTTGGAAGATGAGTTTGTTGGATAAGAACTCATTTTGTTGAATGAGGAAGTTTCAATCTTGTTACCTGTAGCCTATGGGACCTAGCCTTGAAGGTACAACAACAAAACCCTAGAAGTTCAAGCATTATGTGAGATGCACTGCTATGGGCTTTGTTCATCGAATGTGTTCTAAGTTAGTCATTTGAAGGCAGTGCTCGGACAACTTCTCTGCATTTTGAGCTTTATTGTCTCCAACTTTAGAGGCAATTTAAGAAATCTTTTGGAAAGTTGTTGATTTACTTGCTC
>JAOSBP010000006.1:22583822-22594925 GCA_027563825.1 Erythroxylum mucronatum | reverse complement strand
ATGGTCACTCACTGAGTTCGCAAAACTCACCCAAAATTTGCATCTATTTTTCAGGATTCAGAAGAATACCCCGTTATACAACGGGAGTAGACTTATTGCACTCAGGGGAGAGATAGAGGTCGGGATTAGTTCGCGTCTGCATTAGGATATTTCTTATTTTTGTGTAAAGTGTATTCATTGAATTCTGTACAGTGCATAATTGAATGTTACATGTAATAAGTGACAAAGTATGGGAATTATAGTAATGGGATTGTTTAAACTGTGACTATGGCTGTTTATTTTGATTTGTGCCAATTGGAAGTTATTGTATGTGTTTTGCGTTTCAAAATAGGCCCCAATGGCCCAAAGCGGATTGTTCTGAAATTGAAAAGGGTTAAAAATGAAAATGGGCCCTAATTGACTATTGAAATTGTATTGATGGCACTGTATTGAAACAAGTTTTCTTTCGCAACTATTAAATTTATATGGCCCACATTGGGATGTTAGTGTTTTTTTTAAAAAAATTTTACCGGTTTATGAGTGATTGATTGTTCTAGCATGCTACCTTCGCGGGCACAGACTCGGATATCACTGTCGATGTCGGGTTCGGGTCATGCGAAAGTGGGGTGCTACACTTCTAGAGAGTAGTTGTTCTAAAGTAGAATTGTCAAACTAGGTTTGACCAAGAGGGAAAGAGAGGAGAGCATCCACATTAACATGTTGACATGAAAAGCATAACTATATTAATATTATAATCAAATGGATTTTTATGTATATTTAAAAATAAAATATAAAAAATTATAACAAAAAATAAAAGTGAAATAAAATAGGAAAATATAGAAGTTGGATACAAATTTGTTAAAGCAAAAGCTTACTTAAGAGGAATTTTTTCATTTTGGAAGATAAATGTATTCTCTTAATTTGGCTCATCATGACAACTTAATTATTTGAAGTAAGTTAGTTAGCAAACCTTAAAGTTGGTTTTGTAAATTTATAACACCCTAATCATGCTAGAAGAAGAGAGGAAAAGTGGAATGGAATATTAAGTTTCAAAAAGCCTTTAGTAGGAGGCTAAATTTTATGTGTGTTAAGATATTTTAATGTCATTTTAAAGGCTAAAGAAAAGAAAGCATGCTCATATATTTGCCATAAATGTGATATTTTTATAGAATTTATAAATAATTTAGAATTAATTAATCTCCCTTTATTTGGAAGAGCCTTCACTTTGGTTCATAAGCAATAATGTAAGTCTTCTAAATATATTTCTAATTTCTCCAACTTGGATAAACTCTTAAAAGTCCATCCACCAATATAAAGGCTATCAAAGCCTCTCATATCATTTATGGATTCTCTTACATTACGACAGTTGAGGAATAATAGGCACCTTTTCTCTTCAAATTCTTAAATTATTAACTCACTAATCCTGGTTTCTTGGTGGTGGTAAAGGAATGACAATAATTTTTTTGGTCCTAATATTTATTTTAGAAATTTCATGTTACTAATCTCTAGGATACATTTTAGGCATTTCTCTTCTAATTTTAACACCTATAATCTATTTTAGGTATTCTCCTTTTATTTTCAAGTCGTAAATAAAATCATAAACGACATCCAAAAATATGTTCTCTTTTTCAACTTGTTTCTTAAACTCATTCAAATTCATTTCATTTCAAATTCTCCAAAACTTTAAAATCTTTTATGAGATCTAGGTAACAATTTAAATGGGTAAAATAAAGTACATGATACCTTTCTTAATTTATAGGTCAACCCTTGAAATATTTTTATAATTAGGACTCCTAGCTTATTTTCTTAGTTATTTTCGTTATTTTTTCTTAATAAGGTAGAGGGATAACTTTATTACATATTATTCTTTCTTTAGTCATTTGTTTCTATTATATTTTTGCTCAAGATGTCAACAATATCACATAACTTTATAGATGCATATATAATTAGGAGAGTAAGTTGTGAAGTGAAAGAGATGAAACTCTTCAAGATTACAATAAAAGGGAGCCTTAAATTAAAATGTCATCAAATTTGTTCAAATTTTGCTTGGACATTTTGAGGTTTAAAGTTCACAACTAATACTTTTAGTAATTACCTTAGGGCAATGTCATATGATCCTTAGGGTAATGGTAAGCTATTCTAAATGAAATGTTGTGCAATTTTACAAGGAGGACTATAACTTTTAGTTGAGAGGGATAGTTAGTCACATTAATAGAAGATTATGATAAAAGCCTAAGTTGATTTTAGGAAAGGGTTTCCACAAAGAAATTATAGGATGATAATGATTAAAAGGGTAGCTTTAACAAGATTAATGGAGATTAATTTAGTTTTTTTTTCCAGGAACCTACAGAACTATCTCCTTGTAAGAGGCAGAACAAAAAAAATCACTTAAAATTGGATGTGGAAGTAATTAATATTAGAACCTTCCATTATTTATGAGTGGAAAAATATGTTATTGAGAGCACAATATAAGAACTGATGAAGTAAAGATTCATTTAATAAACACATCATTCTTATATTTCACCTATGATATTAGTTTAGAAGAAAGGTAAATTTTATCATATGTTTATAGATTATAAAGGAACTTCATAAGCATTCTGTTAAAGATAAGTTCTCAATTCCATTAATTAAGGAGTTTTTCCATGAGCTTTATAGCTCTAGTTGGTATTCCAAACTTGAGTTGAGGTTTAGATACTATTAGATCATAATGTATCTATAGGAGCTCCCAAAACTACTTTCAAGACTCATAAAATACACTATGAGTTTTTGGTTATTCCTTTTGACTTAACCAAACTCCCTCAACTTTCTAGAGTCTAATGATCAGGAACTTTAATCCCTTACTCAATAAGTTTATTATGGTACTCTTTAATGAAATTCTTATATGTAATGCATCTTTTCAATGACATTTAGAACACAATAGAAGCATTTTGAAGATACTAAATGAAAATCAATTGTTTACAAAAGGAAACATGTATTTTTTTTGTATAAGATAAGTTGATTATTTAGACTATACAATCTCTAGCACAAGTTGACAATTAATCCTAAAAATTTGAGTAATTAAGAATTAGGTAGTTCTTAAATCACTTAAAAAGTTGAGAGGCTTCTTTGATCTCACTAGTTATTATAAGATATTTGTTAAATGTTGATTTAGTTGTTAAAAAAGAATATTTCACAAAGTTGAGAGTGGAATGGAAGAGAGCAATAAGATTTTTTCAAGTTAAAAAAGGCAATAATGATAGACATTATTTTGCTATACTGAATTTCTTATAAAAATTTATAATTGAAGTTGATGCTAGTAAAGTGGGCATTATAACAGTGTTTCAACAAAGCCAAATTCTCATTGGTTTTTTAGAAAGGATTTAGCATAACATTTAAGCTTATCCACTTTTTAAAAGTAATCCCTAGTTGTTATCAAGGCAATCAAACATTAGCATCATAACTTAAGAGACATTAATTAGTAAAGAAAAATGATTACAAGAGCTTGAAATATCTTCTGGTTGCATACTACATAACTAGAGGAAATTAAAGAGAGTTGGACTAATGATCCGTCATTATAGGATTTAAATTTAAAAACTTAAGAGAGAAGTGGTGCATTTTAATGCTTATAAATGGAAAGATGATTTGCTTAGGTGGAAGGAGAGGCTATTCATTGGCTTTACTCGTAAATTGAGAAATGAACTTATTTCTACAGGGCATGATGAATCTCAAGACACCTAAGAGTAATTGTCATAGTCAATAGATTGCATGATTTATTTTGTTAGAAAGGGCTAGGGAAAGATGATATAAATTATGTCAAATAGTGTGTAACATGTTAGAAGAATAAATATGACTCATAAACATATCCTAGGCTATTATGGCCACTACTTACGCTTAAGGAATGTTGAATAAAGATAATTATAGATTGTATATAATTTGTCTAATATCAAGATGGAAATTAGTCATATTGGCAGTTATAAATAGGTTCATCTAGTATTCTTATTTCATTGTACTTAAGCATTCATATTAAACACCATATGTTACTCAATTGTTTATTTCTAACATTTTCAAACTGTATGATATGCTATAGACCATTGTCGGTGATATGCTTCTTAAGAGTGTTTCAACATAAGACATTTAAGCTTCAATAGGTGAGATTACATTTGTTCATAACATATCACCCTTAATCTAACAGGAAAATAGAGGGTTTAAACAAAATATTATGAACATATTTAAGATGTTTATATGGCGACTCTTTTAAAAAATAAGTAGACTGGATCCTGTTAGTTAGATAGCAGTTTAACACCACTTATCATGCAACTATAAGTTTAACACCTTTTGAAAGTTTATAGATTAAAGGTATATTTTAATCTCTAACATTTGTACCAAATTTTAATTTAGATCCTAATGCTTTAAAGAATTTTAAAATAATCATAATATTTCAAAATCAATTGAACTAAATCCCCAACTGACAGAATCCTTATCCTTATTAAAGTTTCATCAAATAAATACTATATCGGCTTGCTTTTTAATTAATTTTTTCTACTTTATATGGGACCTATCGATGCTATGTAGAACTCATATAGAACCCACATGGCACTAATGGGCACTACTTCTAAAATAAGCCCTCTTAATGAGATAATTTTTCTATTCTAGTTAGAACGAACTTGTTTAAGTTAAAGCAACATTAATTGGTTGTTGTAGAACCTTCAAATTGTTAGTTATATAGTATGTTATAAGTAGTTTACATCATTAATTAAAAAAATTTTAGGACGTTCATCATTTATGTGCTTAAAAGACTTCATCTTTGACAACAGAATGGCTACAACAAGCTATTAGAGATATTAATACCTTTTTTTGGTTTGTGTAGTATTTGATAACTTGTTGCTTGATTACAGGAGAAGTAATCAAGTTAATTTGTCACATTTTATTATTATAGTGGAGACAGAGGGAATGATAATGAGCAAAGTAAATAAACAGGATTTTTAATCCATCTACCAATAAGTTCACTGATATTATGTAGATTATAAAGCTTAGTGTTTATTTGAATCTTTTGCATTGCTTATAATTTTTTAGTTAAAGTTTCTCTAGTAATGTTGATTGCATTAAACTATAGTTAAGTTCTATTTTTTTAAAAACCATTCTCCAAGTTTTTATACCTAATTATAGAAAAATGAATTAAGAGTTACTTCCTCTTTTACATGAGTTGTATTGTCTCATCTTACTTATTGAGGTGAATTAACAACATACAAAGCAAACTTGGTGCAGAAAATCATGAAAGTCCGAAGAATGTACATTAAGGTTATCTTGTTCTCTAGAAAAAAATTGGAAGTTATAGGCTATTAATTCATAAACATCATATATAACCTAAATTGGAAGTTAGAAAGTTTAGAGATAGTTTAAAATTTTTACAACCATATAGAGCTAATTGGATTGCTATGTCCATTGGTGGAATAGTAGTAAATCCAAAACTCTCATGGTAGCCTAGTTGAGTACCTTCATGAGTAGTGTCAAACTAAAATACCCAAAAAGCGTTACCTCTCCCTGAAAAGAGGTAATCTTGTTTCTCCTTCACTTAATTGTAGCAAGAGTAATATAGAGAAGTAATGTGTATGGAGTTTATGACGTGTGCAAATTTTTATAAATTATAGAATTACATGTAGAAAATATTTAAATTGTTCTTTCCAATATTATCACTACTTTATCTCAAAAAGTAAGATGTCCTAACCACTTAACAAATATTCCATCTCCGTAGTAATAGGTCATTATTGTTGACGATAAGGTCAAAGAATACATAAAATCAATATCATGAATACTCGACTTGGAAGATTCAATTATGGAGATAAATCTAGAGAAGGGTTTATATTTGAGGTGAAATTCTAAATCCATGAAAACTTTAGTAGGACAATTGATTAACAATTAATTATATAATCTTTATATGTCTTTCTCTTCCATGAAATTTTCAAATGAAACAAGTAGGAATTTAGGGGAAATAATTTCTTCTTTATATCAATGGCATAACTAATAACATGGTTGATTTCATTTAACATAGCATATTTTATTTACAAAGGAAGTGTTTTGCTAAATAATGTCTTGCAAAGTCCAAATTTTAGAGGGAGTAACAAAATGCATACTATCTTTTTCCAACTTTTAGAAAAACTTTATGTCTTGCTACTTCTTAATCTAGATAAAATTCTAACATCATGATGATAATGATACCTAGTCATAGAGTGTGCTTTTATTAGACTCTAAAAAATATAGATTTCCGAATTCAGTTTGATATGCTTTATATTATATTATCTTTACTTACTCTAGCTTTCTAATATGCTTTATATTATATTATCTTTACTTACTCTAGCTTTCTAATTGTGATTTTGCTTGGGTTTTACATAATCTTGTGTGAGGGGAGAAAGAATTGATGCAACTTCTTGTTTAGTGACCAACCAAGTGATGGAAACATGAGCAAAGCAACAACATCATGCATTTGAACTCTTTTATAACTGGGAACATAATAGGACTCTTAATCTTGATTTTTTCCAGTTTTTGTGCACTATGAATTAATTTATTAATAAAAGATTGATTTTCCCTCCAAATTTAGCCTTATCACACGACAATAATAACAATGAGTAATTATTTTATGGTTTGTGTAAATGAGCATCTACTACGAGTATTCATAATGGGAATATAATTTTTTTGGTCTTATGGAGAAAAAAAGGCTAAAGAAAGGAGAAAAGACGATTTATTTGGGAAGTGGGACTTAAAAGTACCATACAGGGTCCATGTAGCACTAACGGGTCTCACAAAAGATAGAAAAATTAATTAAAAGGTTATATTGATGTTGATGTGACATTTAAATGATGGAATGGAACTCTGTTGGTTCATCAATTGGAGGTCTAATGCAAATAATTTTAGATACAAGAGATGTGTTGAACAAATAGGATCGGAGATACTTTCTAGCATAAATAATCATCTATACTTTATAGGAATAGAGATGAACCAAGTATTAAGTAGTTTATCTAAGTAATAAATGAGAGCTCAAAACTTTAAACACTGGTGTCAATGTGAAGTATGTATATTAAAAAGTAAAAGGGGTTATTAATAATGATATGACCTAAGGAAATAACGTGTTTACTCATTTTGCCTTAACATATATACTAGCTAGATGTCAATTTTGAAAAGTGAACTTAATGAATAAACAAGAGAATTGAAGTTAGGTATTAGGTACATCGAAACTATCATGTGTAAATTAATATATATGAAATAAGACATATGTTTTGTTAAAAGAGAGTTAACATTTGTAACAACTAAATCATACCATGTGTGCATAGAGAACCAACAAGGATAATATAAGTTATATTTTAAACTTATATTGTTGAAGATCCTTAAGGATATGTCATAAGTGGACCTAAAATTAAAATACCCTGTTTACTTAGAGTTATAATTCTAGATAATTAAGTTAATGGTTGTTATCTTATAATGTTACTAAAAATGATTTAGTATAATGAGATATTATAAAAAAGAAAGTTAATTTATTTAAAAGGATTGAGAAACGAAGAATATCATTGTAAATTAAGTTCACATCATAAAGTATTAAAAAAAGGCCCACCTTTTATGTAAGAGGAATACAAATACAAAGCATCTATATAATGAGATTGAGATGATGATTGATGCAATAAATTAATTAGGATATAACATATCAAATCTACTCAAAAAGATTAATTCACTAATCAAGATATCATATATTTTTAGTTAATATATGGAAATATGCTCTCTTATATATGTTGTTGTAGGAGTTATGCGAACAAAAGAATTCTAATTAATTAATCTCATCATATGTGAGTGGGAAATAATGGATAAAGACACTTGCAATGGGTTAAATTTCAAATAATCCATCTAACTTTTAAGAATTTATATTTTTAAATTATCATATATAAGATATGATTTTCAAAAATTAAATAAATTTTTGATCCAAAAATTAGAGAGAAAAGGATTTTTTAATCGTCTTTTAACCTGTGGAAGAAATATACAAAAAATTGTAAATAATTTTTGTTATTGATCAATAATGCTAAGTATTTAATGTTATCATTTTTCATTATCTAACATTGTTATTAGAGACATAGTTATGTATTCTAATCTTTTCTTCTTAAATTAAGTTTTTGTATATTTTGTTTTTTATTTAGGAGGACTTTGATATATTGTTGTTTTAATATAAGTATTGAATTATTTTTATTTTTCATTTTTTGAAAAAATAAAAAATAAAAATTTCAACCACACAGCACCTTAAAAGTGGCTGCCTTTGGTGGGTGGTTGCAGTAGGAGATATTATAATGCTTTTAGGTGACAAATCGCAATCTTATAAATAAAAGATATTTTCTAGTTTTTACTGATAAATGAAGTCTACGTATCAAGTGCATAAAACTCCCCGTGGCAATTCTATAAATAATGTGTTTTGTGATTTTTATTAATGAATTGCATGTTTATAATTTACAAATGCGATAACTTTTACGAGCTTCATGATAATTTTATATTTTAATTAACTAAAATATCCTATTAGAGTTAACTAATAATTGAGTTCAATTTATTTTTATTGGGTTAGCCAAATTATATAAATATTATGATCTCTTTAATTTATGTAGTGGATTTAATTAATGTAACTGAATAAAGAGTTATGTATTGGTCGCACCAATTATTAATTATGGACATTGGAAAACTTAAAAGTTTTTCTCAATGCTTTAAAAACCGGATCGAACTGGCCGGTCGGACCGGAATATCAGTGACCCGAAGCATAAAACGGTCCGATTTAACCTTTATTTTTTGTGATTAGTTGACCTGTTTATTTTACGGTCGAACCGGTATAAAAGAAAACCACCCGGTTCAAGTAAAATAACTCTCTCACATCTCTCTCTCACGTCTGTCAAATAAAACTCAAAAGTATAATAAAAGGAAGATATCGCCGCTTGAGAAGGAAGATACTACCGCTCTCTCAAGCCTCGTCTTACTCACTGTCGTTGTTTGCTCTATTCATCTGGTCTCTCTCTCACATCTCTCTCACGTCTGTCTCTGTCTCTTAGGTAGCGAAATTGGGAGCTTGAGAGGTGGGGACTGGTAGTGCTTCTCTTCCTAGTCAGACGCTTCAGTTGGTTGGTTCACATAGTTTGGCTCTTCTTGCTCTGCTTTTCTTTACTTTTGGACTTGTTTAGATTCAAAAAGATAGAAGAACTAAAGGTTATGTGAAATTATTAGTTTATTTCGTATAAAACAAAAGGTTAAAGTGATGGGACTTTGCAGTACTTGTTAAAGGCTTGTTAAAGGCTTAAAGCAATTCCTTCGTAAAAGAATAGTCAATGATGTGGCCTACCATAAGAAAGACATTAGGGGTTTTTTTTTCTCTAAGATACCTTAGCTCTATTAGACTTACAGAGGAGCTTTTCATAGATCAAAAACTTCCAAGGTTGCTTATCTAAGAGGGACGGTCATACTTTGCTTCAAATTTTCCCAAGTTATTCTACTCTGTTTACTGTGCTTCTCTAGAACATCTCTAAAATTTATTACATCTATTTGTATATTCAAGCTTCGAATTTGATTAATAATTTTTAAAAATATCTTTCATTTCTCTTTTGACTTAACTTTTCAGTCTTCACTATTATTGTACTCTTTTTATCTACTAAACTAGTCTTGTCAAACTTATGTTGTGCTGACTGCAGAGTCTTTTTCCTACGTGCAAAGTGCAAACATCAACATTATAGGAAGTTCAGAATTTAGAAACATGGATATTCCTAATGAGATTAGTTCTCCAAATGATTTGAATACTCCTAATCCCAACACACAATCATCTGGACAACAATCCACAATGAACTCAGTTAATCCACATCGTCGAAAAACTGATCCTGCATGGGAGCATTTTTCTTTGCATAAAGAGGGTGCTACTAATATATTTACTTGTCTACATTGCTCATTGGTTTTTAGAGGAGGTGGCATAAATAGGATGAAACAACATCTTGCTGGTGTACCTAGTCAAATAAGTCCTTGTAAAAAGGTTAGTCGTGATGTCCGTAAAAAAATGTTGAAGTCACTAAGGCAAGTGCAACAAAAGAAGCGAAATGAGGATTTGAATGAAGCATATGTCGGATCCCGATTCCGGAGCCCAACGTCCTGAGACATGAGCCTTGCTGGAAGCTCTAAAATCCTGACACTCTCTGATAACTCACATTGGTGGTGAGCATGCGCTAGCTAAGACTTAAACCCTGAACTGCTCTTGAAAATTTCAAGAAAATAACTTTTTAAACCCATGTCCGTTAAACGGACATGAGTGTCCGTTAAACGGATATGAACTGAACTTGGGCACTATTTTACCCGAGAGTGTCCGTTAAACGAACATGCTTGTCCGTTAAACGGACATGAACTGAACAATTGGTACTGTTTTACCCGAACCTGTCCGTTTGATGGACACAAGGCAGCTAAGTACACTATTCCACCCGAATCTGTCCGTTAAACGGACGGACGTGTCCATCTAACGGACATGAAGCGACAAATGGGAATTTCTCACCCGAATGTGTCCGTTAAACGGACATGCGTGTCCGTTTAACGGACATGGGCATTTCTAAGATTCCCATGCCACCTCAAGCCTGCTCAACTCCCAAACATCTTTAACACTTCTATCTTTCTCAATTCACTCATACTACCACTACAACCCTGCACAAACAAGTCAAACACCAAGTTCAACTTGCCAACACTCAAACTCAACTTCAATGACTCATCAACCCAACACATTCACATCCCTCATTCAATTTTCAACAATCTCAAACCTAATCATGCAATCATTAAAAACCTTAATGGACATTTGAAACATCATGATTCAATGCATTTTCATTTACATCAAAACTAATGTTTTTACAATGCTTTAGTGGGCATTTCAAGCCCTTTACAATATAACCCAAAAGACATCTTGCTAAAATCAACTGATTTTCTTAAAATGCATCTAAAGCATTGTTTACAAAAACTTGACATGAAAATACAACATCCACATGTTCTTGGAGTATGCCCTTATGCTCATTCTTCTGGATCGTGCTCCTCACCTGGAGATGGGACGGGAAGGTGGGGGTGAGCTTTCGCTCGTGGGTAACATGTTTATATTTATGATAATAAGCT
>JAOSBP010000006.1:22565526-22583722 GCA_027563825.1 Erythroxylum mucronatum | reverse complement strand
GTCTAATATTGTTTATTATGAAATTAGGTGATGAAGAAATTGCCGAACAACCAAATTTGGAATCTGTTGAAGATGCTTATATCGGCAATGACGAATGAGCATTTGATTTTGATCTCAACTTGAATGAATATTATGACTAGTGATCTTTTTTTAATCCTTTTGATGAACTATGATTAGTGAGCTTTATTATCTTATTTTGTGTTGTATTGGTAAATTTTAAAAAAAAACTTGTATGTTTGAAGTTTTTAGGTTAAATTTTGGAGTTTAAGTTAAATTTACAATTAGATAAATAATGAAATAGTATATTTAAAAAATATCTTATATGTATAATATATAAAATAAAAATTTATATTTATTATTTATTAGTCACCGGTTTGACCACGGTTGAATTCCGGTTGAACTATTGACCCTTAAATAAGTTACTTTTCCGGTTCAGTCACCGGTCCAATTTTTAAAACATTGATTTTTCTAGCCCATGTTACCATAATAAGGAACGTCAGTTTATATTTAAATTTAGGTGTTTTATTAGATACAGATAAAATGAAATTAACATCATCTATAACAATCGGAGAAAAATAAAAAAAAAGGACGGATTCCAAAATAAAGATTCGGAAAATCCTTCCAAGACGAAGAAACATTTGAATTCAAAAGCTCTAAATCTGCGGAAATCTAATTAAAATAACTTCCATACTATCGGTGTTTATGTTTTCAGTGTAAATGCTAAGATAAAATAATATTAATATATGAAAATAACACATTTTTTCAACCCAAATCATCGGACTATCTAAAAATATAAAGAAAAAGAAAAAAAAACTAATTGGTCAAAGAAAGAACAAAGATTATGTCATTCTGTTGAAAATCCCGTTTACGTCGTTTGGTTTCAAATATCAAACAGAAACATGAAACGATACAACCCAAAAGATGTAGGAAATCCCTACCCACGAGATCATTCATTCTCCATGCTGCATTTGTAAATCTCTACGTATAATGCTTGAAAATCGTCTCTGCATCTGGGAGATTTTTCATGCGCTATATTTTTTTTCTCCATATGTCCGCTTGTTTTTCTCTCATCTCGATTCCTTTCTGGAAATGGGTTATTCCTGCCCTTGTTTTGGTTTCTTCAATGGCAAGAGGCGGAAGAGCGATAACAAGAAGAAACATTCATCACATGGTGAGTCAGTATGATTTTATCTATTGATATATATAATCAATGATTTTATACCTATCATTTTAACAATGAACACGTTCCGAAAATATTGTGTCTGTTGATGACACAAACAAGAAATAGCATGTACTTTAGGATTTTTCATAAGGTGATTTGCGTACAAACAGCTGCTTGGCTCTGAGAAGGATTACTTACACGTTTAGCAGTGAAGCTTATAATGTTCCTCACACATTCTCCAGTTATTTGTATACTAATGTTGGAGTTTGCCCAAGCTCATCTTAGTTGAATGTAATAAGTTATCAAATTGGATAGGTAGATACGGGACATGAATTATACATATATATGGTTCTATATATTTGACTCGTGAATCATTTGGTAAAATTGATATTAACATATATAAAACAACTGCAGAACTAAGAAGGGTACCGTCCAATGTAGCTCTCATTTCCGACTCGTCCAACCAAAGTGCTATGTCAACTGCTCCTAAAAGGGCTATAACATTAACGTATGAAGAGCTTGCAATTGCTACTAATAGTTTCAGTCACGATTCTTTTCTTGGGAGAGGTGGATTTGGAGCTGTTTTCAAAGGAAGACTAGAAAGAAATGGTCAAGTAAAAGTCTCTGCTCTTGTCTTATGTGAATTTATGATCATGAATGAGTTCTCTCCTACATCATTAAACCAATGTGTTCTTATCAGGTTGTAGCTGTCAAACAGCTAGACCAATCTGGTTTCCAAGGCGACAAAGAGTTTCTGGTGGAGGTTCTCATGCTCTCTCTAATGCAACACCTTAACCTCGTAAATTTAATTGGCTTCTGCGCCGAGGGGAATCAACGCCTTCTTGTCTATGAATACATGCCCTTAGGATCCTTGGAAGATCACCTTTTTGGTAAATTTTATTTATGGCTCATTTTTCCTGTATTGCTTACTTTAGATTATGCATAATAGTACTAGTCATTTGATAGTCTCTTTTATAGTTATTTGAATTATCTAACTTTCTCCTCCTATTATGAATTGATAACTCATTTGAATTGTCATCCATAGTACTAGGTGAAAATTAATAAACCGAGATGGAACATTTAAAGAGTCGAGGATTATTTAGGAGGAAGAGATTGTATTTTATTGATTAATTTTAACTCAAGCATGAAGAAGTATTTATAGGTACAAAAGATTAAAATATATGTACGTGAACCTATTAATAAACCTAAATAAATCATACATGCATTATATTAATTATGCAACCAACATATGAACATAATTAAATACCTAACAATGAACTTGAGCACTTGTAACTAGGTTTTTGACAATTTAATCCGTTCATAGTTTTAAATTAACTTTCAACACTTTTCCTTTATTTGGAATTTTCTTCCGTAGTCTAAGTCTTGTTCTCAAGTGCTGAAAAACTTTAAATTTGATTGATTTCTTAAAAATATTTGCAACTTGTCATTAGTCTTTATATGCTTTAGCTCCACTTCGCTCTTTACAACACATTATCTAGTAAAATGATATCTTGTATCTATATATTTACTCCGATCATAAAAAACCAATTGTTAGCCAATGCTTATGTAAATTAAACTTGTTATCAATACATATTTTAGTTACTTCCTTTTGTGGCAAGTGAAGTTCCTTCAATAGCTTTCTAAGTCAAATAACATGACAAGTGCATGAAGTTGTATCCATATATTCAGATTCAGAACTTGACAAAGTCATAATAGCTAGCTTCTTTAAACTCCATGTAATAGCACATTTACCCACAAAAATATGAAATTAATTGTGCCTTTTCTATCATTAACATCTCTTACAAAATCAGTATCATCAAAATCCAACAAATCTGAAATCAATAGATGTATAGAGCAACTCATAATCAACTGTAGCTTTAATATAACAAAAAATTCTCTTAGCTGCTTTCTTATGAATACAAGTAGGTGCTTTCATGAAACAATTTGTCACCCAATTGAAAAGAGAATATCTAGTCTTGTACATGTCAAGCATCTCAATCATCTAACAAGCCTTTTCAATACAGTGGAATCTTCCTTATCTCTATCATCATAGTTTGTCAAGTCCACATTTCATAAGTGTATTCATTGGATTTCAATCAAGCATTTTGGACATCTTCAATATTTCTTTTGCATATCCTTCTTTTGAAATAAAAATTCCATCTTTCATTTGCTTCACATCCAAGACAAAATATTTTGATATTAGTCCTATACCTATCGTCTCAAACTACAATGACATAGCTTGCTTGAATTCTTAAAACAAGCCATTATCTTCGAAGTACTTGTTAACGCAAGTATTCTATGACCTTGATGCTTACTTTAACCCATACAATGCCTGTTTCAATCTTAAGACTTTAGCTTTATGAACTTTGACTATAAAGGCAATTGGTTGTTCAATAAAGCTCTCTTCCTGAAGATTGTATTTTGGAAAAGTTGGCTTTACATCAAGTTGATAGATCTTCCACTTCATTTGAGCTATCAAAGAGATCAGTAAAGGAATTATCTCTATACGAGCAACAGGTGCAAACACTTCATTAGAATATATTCCATGTTTTTATTTTTAGCCTTTAGCAATGAGCCTTGCTTTATATTTCTCTATATCTCCATTTGCATTCTTTTTAAATCTTGTGGATCTATTTGACCCTAGTAGCTTCATGACTCTTAAGAAGAGTTGATAATTCTTAAGTGTAATTTTTCTCTATTGCCTCTAAAATCTCACTGTTTATAAGAAGAAAAAAATAAATTACTTATATCAAAATCAATGATTTCTTTTGTCTTTTCATAGATATCATAAATACTCCTCTTTTTTCATACCCTATCACTTGAACTTTCCTTATGCATTGATGAAGAAGGAGAATGAGGTGTATTAGGAGGAGGTGGAGTTGTTTCTTGAACATTTATTATGGTTTCTTGCTCCTTATCTTCAAAGTATGGAAAAAAAAGTCATAGGTGCTTTCTTCTTATGTCTCCCAATCCTATATTGCTTCTTCATCAAATTTAATATCTTTGCTCAATGCAATCCTTCCATTGTTTAGGATGTACAATCGATAACTTTTGAAATTTTGGTCATATCCAATGAATACATACTTAACATTATTATCATAGAGTTTGGATCTTTCTTGTTGCGGTACATGAGCATATGCAATGCTTTCAAAAATTTGCAGATGAGTAACACTAGGTTTTAATCCATTAAATACCTGCTGCAGTATTTGATCTTTGATATTTCTCATGGTAGACATGTTTGACAAATAGATTGCATAAGAAATAGCTTCTTTCCAACGTTTTATAGGTATATTTTCGGCCTTCAATATATATCATGTAAAGAATAGTCATATTCTTCCTCTCGACTACTCTATTTTGTTAGGCTCCTAAGACCAGTAAAAGGTGGTGAATTCCATATAACTCACATAAATCATAGAACTTCTTGGATGTGAACTCTCCTGCTTAAAGAAATAACAAGGTTTTAAAAACTGAACCAAACTGGCCGGTTGGATAAAAAATAGTCTAAACTGGCCAATTGTCTTATTCGATTTCATTTAATAACCTTTATGTATAAAAACTGGCCGGTTTATCAAAAACTTACCAATTTTTTAGTTAACCGATCAATCAATATATGGATAATACCTAAAACTTCAAGATTTCAGTTTCACAAATCAAACTCCCTCCTAGCCTTCACCATCTTCTCTTTTCTCAGATCTCATCACAGTAAAATCAGCGTTCTTTCTAGCTTTCTAACCCTATTTAACTTCTCAAATCTCATCATTGTGCCTGCTTATTTCAACTACTTGCAGAGGAAGGCTACGAAGAACACTTATTTTAGGAAAGGTCAAGAAAGGATAAAGAACAAAAAAAGCTGGAAGCATAAGTAGAGACCAAGAAAATAGGAACTTTGTACAACAAGCAAAGGAGAAATAGAGAGAGAGAAAAAAAACCCAAATGGCAATAATAGTAGCATCAAGTAGAGGAACATCAATCAGTTGGCTTAAATCCCTAAGCTTCTTGGCAACCATAGCCAACGAAGCCATTTTACAATCAACTAACACCTTTTTGCCAAAAACCCTAACACTCAGCTAATTTATCAAAAACCTAAGAAAGTGAAAGTGAAGAGCAAGTGGAAAATTCTAGATATTGAGAGAGAAAAGGAATAGGGAGAGGTTTTAAGGTTTTCTTTTTTAGAAAAAGTAAAAAAGAAAGAGAATCAACAATTTAGAGAGAAAGATATATATATATATATATATATAGCGCGTTAGAAGTCTACGAGGAGAACTGCTTGAAATTTAAGTAGAGAGTGACAAGGTGAAAATTGTATAAACCCAATGGGATGGGTTTTGACGTTTTGTTGTTAAGTTAAGAATTTGGAGCTTTTGAAAATGATAAATACAACCTCCTTAGAATTTTTTTTTATTTTTGTTGTTATTTTAAGTTTTATATTAGACTTATGTTTATTTATTATTAGTTTATTATATAATAATAAAAAAGATATTTTTATTTCAATAAAATATTTTATTTTTACTTTTATAAATTTTACTTCTTATTTATTATATACCGGTTTTGTAGCAGTTTAATAACGATTGAACCTTTAAACTTTAAACCTTTTCTTCGGCTGATTTGGTTTTTAAAACATCTAAAAGTAGACCCTAGTCTTTCTACTATAATCATTAGTAAAATGTAAGAAGTATCCTTTTTTAACCAGTAATAATGGCTTGATTAGTCCACACATATCATTATGAACAAGTTAAAGTGGTTCAAATGCTCTTATCATAGCTTCTTTTGAAAAACTCCTTGAATTCTTGCCAAGTAGACTTACTTCACACAAATGATGTGGATAACTGATAGAAAGCATCCCTCTTATAATGTATTTATCTCCCAAAGCTTTAAGTGGGCCAAAATTTAAGTGTCTGAATGTCATATGCCAACGTCATGATTCATCTATCACATTCATTTTTAAACACGTTGCTTCAATTATCTTGATATTCAATATCATTCTATTTTTCGACCTAAGCATCTTAGCAATTAACTAAGCATGTTGATCTTTAAGCCAAAGAAAATGATCTTTCATGTGGATTTTATATCCCTTTTCAAGAAGTTGACCTCGACTTAAAATATTGCTTTTCAATTTGAGCATATAATAGACATTAGAAATAAGTTTGTGGTTTTCATCTCTTGATAAAATTAAAATAGTACGTTTCCCATAAATGTGGATCTTTGAAGAATATCCGAAAGAAACATAGCCTTCCACCTTTTTATCAAGCTCCAAAATTTTCCCTTTATCTTCACACATGTGATTGCTTGCTCGCTTATCTAAGGACCATGAACTTTTGTCCTTTCCCGTATCATCTTTGAATGCTAACAACAAAGTAGGTCTTCGACTCCTTGTTTGTAGCACTCAGCATTAGACTTATCATATATCCTCGTAATCTCCTCTTTCTTTTCCTCTTGATTTTGCTTAGCCTCTATATAAGTGATAATTTCTATCATCATTGTTAACGGTATCATCTCTTTGACTTCTTCCTCCTTGACCATGAGTTGGACTATGACCATGACCTTGACAACATTCTCATTCTCTTGTTCTTTGATTATTTTCTCCCTCATCATCTTTTAAATAAATCTTTTTTTTAAGTGCTAGCTCCAAAGGTTTATCTTGGCTCCTTTTGATCTTGTCTTAGACTTTCCAGGAGCCCTCTAATTGTTCAAGTGCTAAAGAGTAAATCTTTGAATTCTTCAATGACACAATCATATAATCAAACTTCAGGTTTATGGAATGAACAATCTTTTCTAATAATCAAATGTCTTTAACTTTATATCCATACCTCTTCATTTGATTCACAAGGGCCCTTCACTCGTGAATAATAATGTTAGATTGATTCAGATTCCTTCAAGAATAAAGATTCAAAATCACCTTGCATTGATTGGGAACGAACCTTTTTCAACTTGTTAATTCCTTAAACGGAATTTTGTAAGAGATCTGATGTTTCTTTTGAAGTCGTTTCATTAGCCACCTTCTCAAACATTAGATCATCTAAACATTGATGGATGAGAGTGAGGGCTAATTGATTAGTTTTCTTTATTTTTGCGAAAGAATCCTTCTCATTTTGTGACAAGTCAACTTCACTTGAGCTTGCATAAAACCTCTGCGCAATCTCCAAGCATCTTGTAAGTCCAGCACGACTTTCATGCAAAGATTCCATGTTTCATAATTTTCTTTTATAAGGCAAGGAAATTGAAATGAGTATACTCCACTATTGTTTGCCATTTCTCAAAGAAAAATTGAGATCTGATGTCACTTTATTAAGAGGAGATGAAGATTTAGATAGGAGAGGATTGTCTAGTAGGAAGAGATTGTATTTCATTTTGTTAGAACTAGTCATTTGGTTAGTTGGTTAGTTAGCCCTTATCAACTAAGGCTCCTATTCAAGTACAACTGAGACTAGACATCTAATTGCTACTTGAAATAAATGCAGCGATAACCGGATCGGGCCATTGGGACTAGACATCTAGACAGACAATCGGGAAATTAAGAATCTGGATCAAATTTGCTATGATACCATATTAGAATTTTTAATATGAGTAGAGTGTAGAGCTCATTAATAAGAATTGGCCTTGGATCAATCATTACTAAAATAACTAAAACTAGCCATTTGGTTTATTGGACCTTACCACTTATAAATTCTTTAATATTTTCATGTTTAGTCAATATGAGATACTCTAACACATTTGATTGATTTTAACTTTAAGTACAAAGAGGTATTTATTGATACAAAAGATGACCTTTGAAATTCAAGTATATGAACCTATTAATAAACCCAAATAAACTATATTTAATTATATAACCAATATATGAATAGTTTAACATCTAAGAATAAACTTGAACACCCATGTATCTAGGCTTTTGACAATTTAATCTATACATAATTTTAAATTAACTTTCAACAAAAATGGTCAAAACCATATGAAATGCAATTCCAAATGCTCCTTAACCAATGCATGTTCATGCAGTGTGTGGTCTGCAGGCGGACCCAAGATATTGATAAACTTATTACATGAAAAGAAAGCATCAAATAATTTTCTAAGTGATGATGGCGTAGTTCGTGCGCAGGTCTGCCATCAGACGTAGAGCCTCTTGACTGGAACAAAAGGATGAAGATAGCTGCAGGTACAGCCAAAGGATTGGATTTTCTGCACTCTGCAAATCCTCCCGTCATATACAGAGATTTGAAGGCATCTAATATATTATTGGGAGATGACTTCCAACCCAAACTGTCTGATTTTGGACTGGCAAAATTTGGTCCAAGTGGAGGCCAATCTCATGTCTCCACAAGGGTCATGGGTACCTATGGCTACTGTGCTCCAGAATATGCATTAAGTGGAAAACTGACTATGAAAACAGATATATACAGTTACGGAATACTCCTGTTAGAGCTAATTACTGGTCGTAGAGCAGTAGAAGAAGTCAAAGGACACCAGAAATATCTCATCCAATGGGTAAATACACTTGATTTTATTAGTTGATCATTTTCATGCAATCATTATCTGGTAAGTCCAAATGCGTGTAACTCTACTTCCCCTGAGCTCGGTTGTCTTAATTTCTTTCTGTAGGCACTTCCTCTGATGAAAGACCCATATAGTCATTGGAAACTAGCAGATCCATTGCTTAAAGGGCAGTATTCAAATTCATTGTTAAACAAGGCTATCGAGGTGGCAGCATTTTGTGTCAACGAAAATGCTAACTCACGCCCTACATCCAAGGAATTGGTGGTTGCCATGGATTATTTAGTATCACGTAAATATGAACCCAAGGAGGATAAGAAAGTCAAAGATAACTGGCCTGAGATCCATTTCTCTCCAACCGAAACCGCAGCCATGATGGAAAAGGACTTAGATCGTGATCGTGCGGTAGCAGAGGCCAAGTTATGGGGAGAGACCTGTAGAGAAAAGCGTCGACAAGAAAATGTCGTTGATGATAATACCAGGTATCAACTTGTTCAACCTTCCTATATCAATGCTAATAATATTTACCTCAACTGTACTTAAATTCTCCAATCATTTAATAATTCCTTTACTCATTTCTGCAGTTATGGAAATAAAATCGAGGATTGACCCTAGGACGGAATACATTTCTTGGTTGTTGGCTCACTAAAGCTTGGGGTCTATCGTGTTGCACAAAAATAATGACAACTTTGTAACCTGTCCAAAATTCCCAACTATAGTATAGTACGTTACTATATATCAACAAGATCAAATTATACATGGTAAGTAGCCGATATTCTTTTTTCGATTTTTCAGAGAGATGGCTTTGTTGGTTTAAGGAAACATGACCTAAGTTTTCAAAAACCATGCTGCTAATTTTTTTTATAATACACATGATAGAATCAATGTTTTAAATAATGCAGTCTAATTTAACTCGTCTTCGATCGGAAGTCAGGGTTTAACGCCATGTTTGAAGTTTCAACAAAGTATGAATTTGGTTAAAGTTCTAATTTAAAGTGGAATATGACTGCTTTATGATAGGTTAAGTGGATGTAGTTTCTTCGGTAATCAATGATTAATTTGCCAATCTTTCTCTCTTGACTCGGGCTGTAAAGTCTCTTCTCATTCGATTTCCCCTCGTCTTCAACGCGGCATAGGTTTCTAAACTATTCCTGCTATTCTTATTTGATTGGAAATTTAGGACTTAAATAGTTTTTGGTTGTTAAGGGAAATAAGGAAATGAGATTTCAACTGATTACATGTAAAGATTACAAAAAAAAAACTAGTGCAGTTGCACATAAATACGTGGATGATATCCTAATTTTAATTTTTTAATAGAGCAATCAATTGACTAATAGATTTTTCTTATAATTAGGTATACTTTTTTCTAAAAATTTTATCATTATATATATATATATATATTAATGATGTTCGATTTTAATAAATACATTGTTTAGAATAAGTTTAAGGAATTTTTTATATAATAAAAAATTATAATTATGATTCAATCCCAATCCTATTGGTAATACATATATACCTTGTGGATTTTATTTTAAAATTTAATTAATCATAATTAAAAAATAAAAGTGAAAGTGAAAGTACTCTTAAATTAACGATCAAATATTAGTATAAAATGTGCTATTAAACTAAATAATATTTTCTTCCTACCTATAATATTAACTAATGTATTTTTTACATTCTTTTCGATTCTATTATAATCATGTACTAGGTTAGTGAAAAAACTATCCTTAAATATGAAGACCTATGCAAATTTGTAATCATAATCTTCGAACTAGATTGAACTAGGAGTTTTTAACAAGGTATATTTAAATGTAAGGTAAATTACTAGTACCTAAATTTATTAAAAAAATCATTGACCAACTTAATATGGGTTTGAAGCCTATTTTCTAATAGGTGCACAAAATATTTATAATCTCTCTCTCTCTCTCTCTCTCTCTCACACACACACACACACACACACACATTGACTAAATAATTTATATTAATCGATTGATGTTGTCTATATTAGAAAATAGTCATACAAAAATATGGTCACAAGTAGGAATGATATTAAGTTGATTTGGGCTAAGAGAGACCTCTCAAATAGGTGGCTCGAGCCTGGTCCAAAGCTCAATTGAGCCTAAGTCACACGATTTGAAATGCTCAACCTACCCACTCTAAGATGATGTCATATTAGTTTAACTTCTCAAAATAATGTCATTTTGGTCTAACTTTCCAAAACTACATCATTTTGATCTTGAGTTCTTGAAACTTACAAGCCAAAATGATGTTGTTTTGAGAAGTTAAATTAATCAATATCATTCTAGGGAGAGAGTTTGGATCATAATTGCTAAGCTTAATTATAAGGCTGCATTATTATGACTCATTTTTATATAAATATAGTTGCATGTTTGTATCAATATGGCTAAGTAGTTGCATCAGTATTATTAGGGATTACATCACCATAGTTGAGAGTTAGATCACTATGGTTGAGTAGTTACACTAATATCATTAGGGATTACATTATGGATAAATAATTGCATGAAATGGAGAGATAGATCAAGTTTATATTGTATGCAATTATATTCATGCAACAATTGCATAAATTGTATGAACAAGACTTAACACCACTTCTCTCTAACTCCAGAACACTTATGTACCCTTTATCCTCTCACTTGAGTGTATTTTTAACTAGTTAGTTCATGTGCACATCAGTAAAGAACTCACTTATGCATCATCTATCGTGCCTTATAGGCCACGATCGTGACCTACTTCAATGACAACCATGCACACTTTGTTTTTCATCCAATCTTTTATGTGTGTGACCCTTAGGTTCTCAGTTATTTTGGACACTTGAATTAACTCTTAATCCGAGCAAATCATAGATGATTTCATGTCACTTGAATTAACTATTAATTCAAGCAAATCATGAAGGGTTTCATGATGTCAATTTATCAGAATATAAGTGGATTAACATATGAACTCTTCAATAGTTAACTATCTGACTTACGAACCTTTCTATAGACAATTATCGTGCAATTCATCCCTTCACCATTCTATACCCCATTTGGTTCGAAGTATAGGCTATGTGTCACCTCTCACTAAACTGACTACATCACATATAGTCCAAGTGATGTTAGTTCTTATCCTAAGATCTCATTAATCTATCGCTGCGTTTAGTTACCGTCTCTAGTATGCAAAGACGGAATGAGACAAAAATTTAGAGACAAAACATAAAAAAAATTGGAGACAGTGAGGTGTTTGATTGTGATGGACAGAACAGAAAAAATTGTCTCCGTCTCGAGGAAAAAAATGTGTTTGGTTGCAGTGGACAAAATAAAAAAACAGTGTCAATGACAAAAATATCTCTGCAGTATAATATGATTGGAAAGATGTAATTCATTAATTATTTTATAATTGTATCAATATTTATTTGAAGTGTATTTGTAATTTTTTAATTGTATCAATAATAAGAAAATTATTTTTGTATAATAATAATAATAATTATTATTATTATAATTATAATAATTATAATTACTATTATTATTATTATTATTATTATTATTGTTATAACAAAATTTATAATAATAATTAATAATAAAAATAATAATAAGAAGAAGAAAATTTATAACAATAATTAATAATAATAATAATAATAATTAATAATAATAAGAAGAAGAAGAAAAATTTTAAAATTTATAATAATAATAACAATAATAATAATAATAATATAATTAATTTCATATAATAATAATAATGATAATGATAATAATAATAATAATAATAATAATAAGATAATTAATTTTGTATAATAATAATAATAATAATAATAATAAGTACAAAATTTATAATAAATAATAATAATGATGATGCTGATGATGATGATGATAAGATAATTAATTTTGTATACTAATAATAATAATAAGTACAAAATTTATAATAATTATTATTAATAATAAAATAATAATGATGATGATGATGATGATGATGATGATGATGATGATGAGTTTAATAATATAATTAAGAATAAAAAATTGCTTATGTGGGGGAGGGGTATTTCTGACATTTCCTTATATGTTTTGTTTTTGTTCTTAGCACAAGAAATCTTGTACCACAGTCTTGGAAGGAATAAAAATTTATGTCTTTGTCCTTTAAAGACGGAACAAAAATGGGTGAGGATAGCAAGCCAACACGACGGAGCACAGAACTTTTATGTCCTTGTCATCCGCCCTCACCCCTGAGGACACTAACCAAACACTGTATATGTGTCATTGAAGACTCTCTTCATGGCACATAACTTCAATGGCACATAACTACTTTGGTCAAAAACTCCTAAGTAATGACTTCAACAAGAGGTCATGGGTATCATCTCCTTCTATCAGGATTGGTGAATCCTTTATTGGTTACCCAATTACCTTCAAATATCAATAGTTGTACCCAATCATCATTTTATGAGTGACCTCGTCTTGAGGCAACAAGGAATAATGTCAAAGCACAGGATTAGTATCCAAGATATTTTTTAGTACCTCAAGTCTAAGAATATTTGCACCATTGCTATGATGAGATTAATCATTGACATTTGATAGATCATCCATATGATAATCTCAAAGCTAGTCATCCGATGTACTTACTACTCTTAGTAAGCATTCACATATTAACTCTAAACTTCTCATGCTTACAATTTGTGAGATCCAATGCTTGATCAAATCAAAGAGTATAACATTTGCTTGTCTATCCGGATTAATAATATCATATCTTATTAATCCTATGACTAGGGATAATTTAGATACTAACATAAGTGCACATGATAGGAATCTCATTATCACGATCTTATCATGATTTTGTTCATGCTATGTTTTGTATTATGGACTTCATTAATTCGATTTAAGATTGACATCAATTCATAAATAAACGAATATCAAATTAATGAAAAATTGTTTTTCGCTTTATTAATCAAAATAAAGTTTGTACAAAAGTGTTAAAGGTTATTGTCTTTAGAGTACTACTCTAACAAGTACTAATTCACTGTTCCTTTTCTTCACGTTAATTGCTTTTCTATTCTTTTTGTGTGTGTATACATTAGGGGCAATATATATCTTTAAGTGTGGGAAATGGGTATTGTGGTTTTGATATGGATTTAATTGTGCTTCAAGCATATCTTAATTTTTATTTATTGACTCTCCTTTTTAAAGATCTCTAATTTATCAATTCTTATCTTGAAGCATTTGTAATTATTGAGAATTGTTAAATTAAGCTAGAATATGAAAGGAAGAAAGCATGATTAAATGATTTTTTACTTGCTATATTATGAATGAACTTTTGACTATCGATTTGGATGAAAGTACCTAAGATTTTTCACATATAAGCCTAAATTGTGACCTTTTGAGCCTATAAGCAATTATCATCATTATATTATACTATATTTTCTTTGTTATGTGTTTATCATGTATAGTTGGATGATTCTATAACTTGCTTTTATTATGCATGTTAAGACTACATCTTTATATTAGAGGCATTAAAATGAAAAAAAGTAAATAGATTATACCTTTTGAACCTTTTTTTAAACTATTTGACCTTAATATATTTTCATCCTTTAGGCATAATCAAATTTGAGTCTGAACCTTTTCTTTGGATTATTTTAACCATATTACAAGCCTATAATCAATTTTATTGTTAGGCTGACGTTTACTTTTGCACTTTAAATAACTATATCTACTTGATTGTATAAGAATCTGATTAGATACAGAAGTATGAAGAATGAGAAAAGGAGTGAGCTTATGTATTTGAGGTTATATCTTCTCATTTTTCATTTATCGATGTTTCATATATTCTTTTTGTAAGCTTGTAAGTAATCAATATATAAATAACTTGAAATGAGCTTAGATTTAAAAAAGTAAAAAATTAAAAGAAAATAATTGTTTTTAATTTTTTATAGTTGTGAGAAGGAGAAAGAGAAGATATTTATGTTATTCAAGATTTATTTTACACCTTATTTGTATTTTATTTAGAGACTTGGACTATATTGAATAAGATTTTTTTGTTTAATCTTATTTATACAAATATTTACATTTTATTAACCTAAAATTTGGCCTTATTGTGCCTTTACCTAAACCTAATTACACCTTGATTTAAAGCTCTTTTGATTTTTGTCTCTAGTTTATTATATAATGGTGGAAATGTGATATTATTAGCAAGCCTATAGTGAGGATTCCATTTTTGTATTGATTTGAGAGTTTCACTAATTTTTGCCTTAAACATTTCAAGTGAATTGAGTGAAATCTTTTATGTGAGGGTATTAAATCCGATAACATTTGGTTTCAAAAAGGTTATCAAATATCAGTTATGGAGTTTACTTGTGAACGTCTATTATATTACTATTTGATTATAATTGTATTTTGGTTTGATTCGTGAGGCATAACCTTTAAAGTGTAAATAGATAGGCTAAGATGGAGGAAAGGTGGGTTGATGAATTTGAATTATTATTTACTCGAGGACAAGTAAATGCCTAAGTGTAGTAAAGTTGACAAGTGTTGAGTTGGTCATATATTTAAGCTCATAATTAATGCATTTTATTTGTTTATTTAAATATTTTTATTTTTCTAGTACTTATTTCATTTTAGGGTCTAAATCACTTATTTAGAGAAAAATGAATGAATTTGGATATGTTTGGAGAAATTTGAAATTGTTTTGACTGAGTTATGGAGTGCATGACAAGTACATGGTTACGTTTAAAAGAGTTTGGGGTGTGTTGATTAATTTATACAGAGGGAGCTATATGATGAACGCACTTGTATTGAGTGGTGAATAGCCTATGTTGATGGTATACAACCATGTTCGTACTTAACTCACAAAAAAAAAGCATCACACATCTGTTTAAAGTACACAGCCATTAACTCCCCCATGTATCTCCCAATATCTTAATTTTAAATCTTAAAATCCAAGATTAAGTGGCAAAAATAAGGAAGAGGCTCGGGAAATATAATTGGAAAGCTTAGGATGGCAAAAAGTACAAAGAACAACTAAGAAAAACCATTTGGAGTGGATTTTCTTCTATTTATAGTGAAATTTTAAAGATTAAAAGGATTTCATCATATTATTCTTGATTTTCTAACTTCTCTTTAGCTTTGATGTTATGTTGGATATGATTAGGAACTAAACTCTTTATGGTAACTGTTAGAATTTTATGGGCCACGTGTATACATATATGTATGTAGAATTTTATCTCGGTTATAGGCCTCTAACTTTAGTAACTTAATTGGGCCTACAGAAATATTAATTAATTATTAGTATGGGCCTGATGTGTAGAAGCCCATTACGAGTCATTGTGGTTAATGGGCCCATAATGCCCGTAAGTCAAAATTGACTATAAATAGGGTTGTGGTCCCTAAATCAGATTCACTCTTGACATTTTCTTTGAAAAAGATTTTGTTAGTTTTCTCTGTTCCATAAAGAGAATTCATTCGGTATTTGGATCTTGGCTTGGAAGAACACATCCATCAAGTTTTGCTGTTTACACTTCCGCTGTGCAATGGATCAAGGTTAGTGTTCTTATTTATACATTTATCATTGTTTGTTCAATCTGCGTATGATTCTGGATTTAGAAATCTGAATAATAATCATAAGGCTTGATTTCTAACATCTACTTCTATGACGAAAACTTTGCTAAACTTGGTAAGTTCCAAATACTACAAGAAAATGATAAAATATTGACGGAAAATTACTGACGGAATAATTACTGTAGGTAATTAGAGACGGAAAAACAATATTCGTCGGTAACACTGTCGTGAAAATTTTCATTTTACGACGGACATAATTTAGTCAGTAAAGGTGGAGGGAAAATATCCCCGCAAATTTGTCGATGGAATATAGCGACGAAAAATAATAGTTGTCAGTAAATTAGACGGGAACATTTGCTGCAATAAACTAGTGTCGAAGATTTACCAACGGAATATAGACCCATCGGTGAATTTCTGACAGTATAAACGCTCAGTCGATAAATTTACGCTGGAGCATTGGGGGTTTTTGACGGTGATGTATTCCGTCGGTGAATTCCCAACGGTCTAACTACTTCGTCGTTATCTTCATATTAATAGTTTTAAAAACCAAATGACATTTTCGACCGGGGATAAACCCATTCGAGCATTCCCCCCTCTATTTCTCCTTTGTGTTTTCAAATCTTCTTCTCCTCCTTTGTCGTCGCTCCTCACCGTCACTCATTGTTTTCTCCTCATCGTCCTTTTCAACTTTCTTGTTACGAGGGTGGGATCAAGTAAGTCGGAGTTATTCACATTCCTCTCCTTTTATTTTGATTTCTGCTTACAATTTTTTCTTTACCCATTTTGTGGTTGTTGGGTGTAAGATGAGAACATTTTGAACTTGGAATCAAGTGCGCACATTTTTAAGTTTAATGTGGGTTCGTTTCTCATGGTATTCAAAAGAGAGATCATAAAGCTAGTGCACAGTAATAGTTCTGATGATTAATAGGTGAATGAATGTGTTGTGTTTTGTTTAAATAATTGATTTTCTGGACAAAGTTTGTGTAGACTCTGTAAATGTGTGGTTTTCGAATGGTACAATTAGGTTCACTTGTATGGTAAATTTATGATAAACAATGAAAGTTTTCCAACTTGGTTCACGATTGCAGCGGGTTTGTAATGTAGATAGATTGTGTAAGAGCAAACTAAATTGTTGGATGGTTGATTGATAGGCAAAAAACAAAAAACTCTGAGAAGTTTCAATGGTTAGTGCCTCCCAAGTCCCATCCAATTTGGTTGCTGATTATAGTGGTAGAAGCAGCATACTTTAATTCGTGTTTTGCCTCTTACAAGTTAATGGTTCTTATTGGTTTGTCTTTCTTATTTGGATAACATTCTTCCATTGTGTAAATTCCACCCACTTTGGATTAACTTAATCCCACTTACTCCTGATGTATTCAGTACTTTAAAGCTTATGATGTTTGGTCTCAATGCATATTTATGTTGATTTAGTACCAAGTCGTTTTATTTTTACTTATTCTTTTCAACTTATAGTGGTAAGTAAAGGGCTCTCAAGTATTATTCAGTCATTTAAAATGTGTAATTCAACATAGAACATTGTTGTAGTTATAAGTGTGCGGCTATAGCATGTATGTTTGTTCTTCCAAAAATAAAAAAGTTTGGCAATTAGGATGTTGCAAAGAACTCTTGACTCTCGATATGGTCGGTACTCTTTGAAGAGTTTTGATGTGATTCCGCAAGTTCACGGGTCTCAAGTAGTACAGTTTAATATCGTCCCACAGGGAGTAATTGTGTAACTACCAGGCTTGGATCACTCAATTAATTGGACTATGCGATTTGTGTAAAAATGGAGAATTAAATAAGAAATTTAACTAGCTAAAATAATAAAAATTAAAGCTAAAGAAAATTGCAAATATTTCTAGGGGTTACTTGAATCGAATGTGGTAAGCTTCAAGGATGGTTCCACTTTTAGCGCTTTCTATGGACTTTACCTAGGTCAATTTATTAGGCGAATTTTTGGTTGATAGAAGGTTGAGCCTAGAGTTTCTTAGATCCTTTTTCAAGGTATCAAAGG
>JAOSBP010000006.1:22550793-22565426 GCA_027563825.1 Erythroxylum mucronatum | reverse complement strand
TATTTTGTTATAGTGAAAATTCTTCTCTCTCCGTGGTTTTTACCCTATTGGGGTTTTCCACGTAAATCTTTTGTGTCTTTTAATTTCTTCCTTATTACTTATATTTTTCAACATTAAATTCATCGTTATTGTTATATTAGTAATGAATAAACTTTAAAATGCTAATTAATGTCTTTTACAACTAAAAATTATCAATGTTTGATCCCACATTAAAAGATCATACTAAAAACTACTAGATTTAAGGTTAGTGTAATGCGTCATGTTTTAATAATTTTATTTAAGTATATTATATCTAAATATTTCAATTAACATGGAAATATTTTCATAATTTTACAACGAACGAAAAGATATTGTTTCTATATTAAAATTATACTTTATAATGAAAGTTAAACACTTAAACATATTTAAGTTTTAAAAAAAATTTATATAATGTAAACATAAATTATTTTGTTAGCAAACCTATTTTTATAAATACATATTAAAGCATTTTATGCCACACTTTAATTTTTATTATATATTAACTTTTAATAGAATAATTGTTACTTCCCCCCTAATGTGTCATACATTTATAATTTTATATTCATTTGAAAATTGATACATTAGGATTAATAAAGAATTAATTCTTTTCAAAAGTTATATAAATAAATATATGTATGTTTAAATATTATCTATATACAAATGGCGTAGATATGAAACACATATTGAAAAAGTTTAAATTTATTAAGACAAATCACAATATTGATTTCTTTTTAACTTGTGTGTGGATTAAAAAATATGTTTATTTAAATATTTTCTGCATATATGCATTTGTGTTTATCAATTCAACATATAGTTAACCAGACAATGAAATTTATGAAGATTTTGTTACATAACTCTAAAATAAGTATAAATTAATATTTAAAATCAAACTTATTTCTTAAAATGCAAATTAAAAATTATTGATTGCATTAATTGTTATAAAATTACAAATTTAATATTTTATTCACTTATAACAATGCATATTTGTGGAATAGTTATAATAACATTCTTATATATTGGATATTATTACTTATAAAAAGTACAATTATCTGTACTATTATATTTGAATGTCTAGCTTTTAATTTTATCTATCAATTAAAATATTTAATGGTAGCTAAATTTTACCAATCAATTATTTTTTTTGGAACTTACCGCTATATATATATATATATATATATATATATGTATGTATGTATGTATGTATGTATGCATATATATATATTTATATACGTATCTATATATGCATGTACACGGAATTATAATGTGTTACAGGTTAAAATAATTTATGTTGTATTTTGACTTTTTAAATATATTTATCTAGAATAAAAATATATAGTTTTTATTTATAATATGTCTTTTTATTTATATATTTGTTTGTTACAGTTTAATTTTTAATGTGCATATTTTAATGTATACTAATTATTAATAATAAATTGATATTAATTATTTTTGTAAATAGATACTTATTGTCTTAAAATTTTAACATCAAAATTCACATTTTAGTATAATTAGAACTGAGTAATATTTAAAATGTTAAAAATATTTGATATTTATGATTTTTTATAAGTATATAATATTATTTTAAAATTTGAATACATATAATTAGAATTAATTTATCAAGTGAATTCTCCTTTCATTTTTATAATAACAATGTATATAATGCATCCTAGTAAATTGTGTTTTCAAACACTACACCAAGTTTGGCAAAGCTTAAAAATCTCAGTACAAGCACCTTTTTAAATCATAAAATTAAAAAAAAAGTCACTTCTCAAATTTGTCAATTATCTATTGGACCAAGTTATAGATTTCGTAACTTATCGAATAAACAATGGTACGAAACTTAAATGTATCGTATCAAATATAAGTATAATTTTGAAGGATTAAAAAAACCTAATCTTTACTTTTACCACCTCTTATTATCTCACATCATACATATACAGTTGCCACCGGAACAAAACACAAACAACACCTCTCTCTGAGTCCCGACTCTCTCAAATCTCATCTCCTGTCAGCCATCATTGCTCAGTCATCCATTCTACTGCTTCTCTATCGCTATCATCTCCGTCATTGTTGCTGCTTTGTGTCGTCGTTGTTGCATCTCCATTCATCACTACTTCTTTGTCTGACACTGCTTCTCTTCGTATCGAGACCTGAGTGTTGCCTGCTTCATCTTCTTCAGGTCTTCTGCTTTGTTTGTAACACGTTGTTTAGACTCCTATCGTCAAGGTTGGTGAATGACAATGGTGGCATCTTTTTAAATGCTTGTCTCTTAATCTTAAGTGTGGCTTTAGGTTTTGGCATAAAGAATAGGGAATAGAGAAGCTTGTAGAATGTGGATATGGCTTGATAAATTTGTTGCTTGAGTTTGAAAGTTTGATAATTAAATTTTCCTGGGTGATGGGTTATTGAGAATTTGGTTATGAAATGTATGATTTTTATCAATTACAAGTTTATAATTGAAATTAATAAAAATGTCAAAGTGTAAATTATGTTAATTAATTATTTATAAAATTTAAAGATAAATCAATAATTAAATTTTAATTTTGTGAATATTAAATATTTTCTCAAGAATTATATCTAAATTATGTAAATTAGTGTGATTTTTTATTCTTTATGGTTTATAGAGGAAAAATAGAAAGAATTATATTTAATGAAAATTAAAATCATAATATTGATAAAAAAAAGTTAGGACGTTGTGAATTCATATTTGAATTATGTAATCATAATATAACTTAAAAGTTATATTTGTAAGTTTATGGTAGAATTATGTAATCACACAAAAATAGGTTATAGTTGTGACTTTATAGTTGAGTTATGTAATCATATTAAATGAGTTATACTTATGGTTGAATTATGTAATTACACAAAATAGATTATGATTGTGACTTATGGTTGAATTCTATAACCAAACAAAATATGTTATAGTTGCGAGTTTACAGTTGAATTATATAATCACACAAAGTAAGTTATAGTTATAAAAGTGCAATAATCCTTTATACAACTTAGTGAAGTTCACTTGCATTTCTCTATCATATGATTGTTGAGAAGAAGTTGTTGCTATATTTCTTCTTGTTATTTTACACAACTTATTCCACATTTTTCATGTCATCAATAGTTGTTATAATGATTATTAGACTATTGACTTTAAATATAAGATGGATGTAAATTTGTAATGTTCAAGTTGTGTGTATGATTTTAAAATATGAGATGTGCATTTGTGTTTGTTTTGAGTTGAATGATATACATCTTTTTATAATAGTTTATAATGAAATTATTAATTTAATTTTGACATAGGTCTTCATTTTTTTTACAAATAAATGAAGGGAAGTTCAAGTATTCCTGATAATTCGTCCTCTTTAGGTTTAGGAAGATTAGATAATCCAGCTTGGACTCATGTCAAATTGGTTCATGCAATGAAGAACCATTCTATTTTTCTGTCTTATAACAAACATTTGAAAAGTGAGGGAATCACCTTATTTAAAAAAAACATTTAACTGGTATCAAAGGTGATGTGGAGCTTTATAAGAAAGTGAATTATGATGTAAAATGTAGAATAAAGACTTTACTTAAAGAGTATTAGCATAAGAAAGATGCAAAGCAAATATTGAATCACGAAATTAGTAGTAGAAACTCATTTTTTGGTGGTCAGGATGATAACGATGATGTTGAAGGTGATATTCTTACCCATCAAAAAGGGAATGTTTTACATAATGTGATGAAAAGAAGAAGACACATGTTTAACTTTTTTGCACCACAAACAACTCCTAGAGCACAATTGTCTATCTATAGTACTTTACATTCTAAAGAAGTGACTTATAATATGGACATGGCAATGGCTAGAGGGTAGTATAATTCAGAAATAACAGTTAATGTTGCTCGGTCTTATTATTACCAGCCTATGGTAGATGATATTGCATCTTACGGTCTAGGATATAAATCTCCTTCAATTAATGACTACAGAGGTAAAATTTTAAGTAGTTCTGTTTATAAAATAAATAGTTATTTGGATGAAAGAAGAATGACTTAGACTACTTATCGAAGTTCAATCACATATGATGGTTCGATATATAAAAGAGAGGAGCCTATTATTAATTTTTTGGTTTATTTTTTTGAATTCTACTGATGAATTTGGCCTTATTAGAAATATTGATACTCTGTTTTAGATATTTGATAAAATTGTGAATGAAATTGGGCTAGGAAATTTTGTTTAATTCATTACTGACAATAATTTTACTTATAAAGCAGCTGGAAGAAAATTGCAAAGTAGGTATAATTTTTTTTATTGGACTCCTTATGATACACCTTGCATTGGCCTGATGTTGAAAAAAACAAAAGATGCTAGATATTTTCCTATCATTGATAAGACTATGCAAAAAGTAAAAAAAGTTGACAAAGTTCATCTATAATCGGGCATAGGTCCAAAATATATTGAGAAAAGATTTCACCAATGGTAGGAATTTGTATCATCCTGTTATTATAAAATTTGCAACTAATATCTTATCACTTTAGTATTTTGTTCTGATAAAGGAGTCGAAACATATGTTTACAAGTGATAGATGAGTTGCATCCCAACATGCTAGGTCTAATGATAGATTGGAAGTTTCTAGAATTATACTTTAAGTTAATGAATTTTGGTCCCAACGTCAATTTGTCATCCGAGTTTTTGAACGTTTGGTGAAAGTATTTTGTGTGACTGATAGTGATGAGAAAGAGATACTGAGTTATTTTTATGATGCCATAAAAAGGGTAAAAAAAGCAATCAAGGTCAATTTAAAAAATAGGCCTTTTTTATACGCACCTTATCTTACAATAATCGATGAGAAATGAGAAAGGCAACTTTAGTCTCTGTCGTTTCCAGCTAGGATATTTTTTAATCCTATTTTTTATTATAGACCAAGTTTGACAAGAAAAACTGAAGCTAATAAGAGAATGTTATTAACTATTACAATAATTGTCGCCCATGAGATGAAGTAAGATCTCCTAAGCTCACAAATAGAGGTTTATAAGGATAATTCTATTAATTTTAGGATGCGCATTATTATCCATCAAAGAGATAAATTTAATCCAGATATATATCTTTTCACTTTTATTACTTATTATAAATAAATCATCACTTTATTTTGTTTATAATGTTACTTCTGTTCTCCTACAATTGTTTTGTTGAACTAACTTGGAACTAGTGTTCTAGAATTGCAACGATTTACAATTTAAATCCTGAGTTAATGTGTCAGTATAACAGCGTATGAAAGGAATTAAAGTACATTTGAGTTTATCCATTCTAAGTAAATGAATAGATTGTAACACAAAAGATTGAATGACTTAGTCTTCTTTTGATATAATTTAAACCTCCTAAAGATATGTTATTATTATTATTAAGTTGAAAATAAAATTTTAATTATTTTATTTTATTTATTTACCAGGACTCTTAATATAATGATTGATTTATGATAGTATCGGTCTAAAACTAAATCTGATATCAATCTCGGAACAATATTCATAACAGAAATTTGGAAGGAGAAAAATATAATTAGCATGAATCTAAGGTTTTGTTTTCAACTTACAAAAGCAGATGACGCTGGTTTTACTTTATTATTTCTTCGAAACTAACTTTCTACTAAGTCAATTTAAATTATAAAATTTGGCTAAACCAACAATAAAAATTAATTATATAATTATTATTTGAGTATTACTCATTATATAAAAATAATAAAATTTTAATATTTATAATAATAATAATTAAATATTTATTCACTAATATTTTTACAATATTCGAAAAATTATTATCCATTTCTTTTAAAAAATTAAATGAATAGGGTACTGAAAAGGAACAGTAAAACTAAAAGCATAAAAGGATCCAAAGTCTCCGAGGGCCACTTTTCATTGTTTATGTGCTGGGTTAAAAACCAAACAGGGCCGTTCCACCGAGCATGGAAGGTCCACTCCACCCAATTAAAGCTATCCACGCCACACCTCGATACATGTGCGGCTACATACATGAGAATCTCACTTCTCCTCCAGAAAGTAGTGAAAAAGCACACTCCTTCACTACTCCCATCACTAGCATCACCACTACTGCCGTCGGCGCCGTAAATCTGCCCCCGAGCACCCAATCTTAGGTTGCTTGCTGACTCAGCTTTGTTGGAACAGAAGTGAAAAAGTGGAGCTGTCGAGAGGGATTATAGAAACATTGGAAATCAACTTGTGGTTCTGGTGTTGTTATATTTCTAGGGTTTGGAAGTGTTTGGAATTGGGGATCTAGCAAGCTGAGAGTGAGTGAAAAGGTAATTAAAGAAAATAGAAAAATGTATGTAGTGCCGCCACCTCAGCGATCCGATCCGGGATCTGCTGGCGGCGATTTACGGGTCTATCAAACTTGGAAAGGAAGTAATGTAAGTAACCTGTTGGTTTCTACATTTTCTTTTTAAAAATCTTTTCGATTTCTGTTCAATGTTTCCGCTTTTATTGCCCTTTATTTTATTTTTTTTGTGATTTTTAGTTTAGTAAGCAAATTGAGTAAGTTGGTGTGCTTGTGCTTGAATTGAAGCTGTACATGGGTTTGGATTGGAGTAATAAGAATTGTACTTGATGTGGTGTAGACAGTCACATGTTGCAGCTAAAGATGGGTCCTTTCCTTTTTGGGTTCACTGTAATGTAGAAAACATTGTATTTAATCGATGCTTGCCACATTGCTTTTATAGCTGGAGAATAGTTTCCAGGAGATGAAATGTTAGAAACAAATGGTTGAGCATTTATTTTTTCCCTGAAGTGGCTTCATAGATGATATAGATTCTATGTGTTTACATTGGTTAGTGAAAAGCAGGATGCTTTATTTATATTTGGAATATATGTGATTAACACTTTTTGTGGTGGGTTTAATGGTTAATGAGTGGCAATTAAATTCAAAATCTATGCGGAACGTACCACACCCAGGAACTCTGATCAGTTTGATAGGAAGTTGGGATAAAGAGAACCTATATCATGGTTTGAATGTGGAAATGAAGAAAAGAGGAAAAGGAGAGAAATCTCATGGCCATCATTGGCTGTTAGGGAAGAAATTTTGCTTGCTGATCAAGCTTGATGACACAGTGGTGTTATGTGACTAGATTCAAATTAGAGCTACCTTGTTCTCCATGATTGTAAACCCAATGGAAAAAAGCTTGTGTGTTCAAAATCACTTTAGTTGATACCTCGCATGCTCGGTGATGCTGTTGTCATTGATGGTGTACAAGTTGCTGAACCCCTGAATAATCACATTATTCAATTATTAAACCATTTTGTTTTACTAATTTCCATGTTAGTCAGATTAGCCAACATTTATATGTTTCAATGCAATAACAAGATCTTTTTTTGTGCAAGTAGTTTTGTTGGATGGTTAATAGACATTATCTAGCTAAAAGGTTTGAAAAATTCAGCTACTTATTTATGATGGAATTTATATGTCAGGATCTAGAGAGTAACAACCTAGGTATATGACAGTCTTTGCACATTTATGCCTTCAAATTGCATTACTGGATTACCTTTCCCAGTAACTTTGTTTCTTGGTGCTCTTTCACAGATATTTTTTCTTCAGGGAAGATTTATATTTGGACCAGATGTCAGATCCCTGTTCTTGACTATATTCTTGATTGTTGCTCCGGTGGCAGTTTTTTGTGTCTTTGTTGCCAGAAAGCTGATGGATGATTTTTCTAATAACCTTGGAATATCAATAATGGTTGCTGCTGTTGTTTTCACTGTTTATGTGAGTTCTTTGTCTCTCTCTCAGTCACATAATCACTCACCAAGAACATGGATATATGCACACATAATATTCCTCTGTTGCATTATAGGACATGTAATTCCGGTCAAATGAATAGTTTTTACATTTATTGGTTCTTCCTCCACTTTTTTTTTTGCATAATTAACTGCCTCTCATGGTGTTAAGGTTGGTAGTGGTATCGATCTCATTTTTGTCCACATTCATGAACTTCATCCTATAAATGTAGAAATTAAAACTTCTCTGAGATCTTTCATTTTTGCTGGTTAATCGGTTGGCTGTTACCTTCTCATGGTATGAAATCAACTAGCACATGTAAGATCACTGTTGATGCTTATTTCATGTATAAATGGATTTCATGTCTAAACATTTGTCTGGACCTTCTACTGCTAATGATACCCTTGTTAGAACCTAATAGGATTGCTACCTACAGTTTTATTTTTGAGCAACAAAAAGAAAATTAGACACATTGACCTGGGATTTTTGAATTAGGAATTATTTCAGCAGAGAGTATTCATATGTATAATTGGAAATCCATGTATCCCTACAGTGTATCATTTTAGAAGCTTTTTCATAAGCAATTGTTTAAATATGTTTCCAGATTTGGATCTCTCATGTCTGACTTGATCTTAGTTATAAAAGAAAAGTGCATCTCCATGTTTTGTTAGGCTTGGCATTGGGCTTGGGCCTAGCCCGATCAAGCTTGTGATTCACCACCTGAGCCCGATCAGGCTTGGCCAGCCCAAAGCCTGTGTAACTTTTTTTCAAATTAAAATTTTAAAATGATGTCGTTTCACTCAAAACAATGTTATTTTACTGACATATTCGGGCCCTTGGCTGCAGTAGGCCGAAGCCCAAAAATTTAAAAAAAACCCTAAGTCCAGTCAACTTAGGCTGAGCCAGTTGACCTCAGGCTCAGCAGGGTCAGGTCAGGCCGGGCCAGGCAAAAATTGCCATCTCTATGGTTTGTTCATTAATCCAATTGATGCCAGAATTATGCTCCAAAATACGTATAAATTTGACATGGTCATTGTCAACTATTAAAAGATTTATTGAGTCTTTTTCCTACTTCCAAAAGAAAATCAATTATTAAAACTTACTGCATAGTTTGGCAAAAATATTCTCTCTGATGGGTTTAACAAGCATAATTGGCACTCTTAAAGGTTTTCTGAATGTCCTGATTATTTTCTATCTAATGAAAATCTGCTTGCCTTCTCTGGCTCTGAAAAATTGTTTATTGTAAGATTAAGACAGGTTCCTTTCCTATGTTGAGTTCTGTCTAATCAATTCCTCTTGCCCAAGTGCAAAATAAGCTCACATATGGTTCCTGTAATGTTTTGCTTTTGTTGTTGCACTCTCTCCCAGAATCTTGAGTTTTTACTTCATTAATTGAGTGTAAATCATTAGCTTTGAATATGCATATTTAAAACTGGGGAGAGAATAGAGTTTTGGAAATTTTGAGCTGAGAACATATACAATAAGATGGGACATTGAATAATTGCCAATAGCAGCACAATTCCAAAGCACTATTTATTAATCTTAAGACAAAGGCAGCAACAAAGTGGTGACCAATCTGAATTTATTTGTTTTGATTCACTTTAAAACCTTGGAAATCATAGGATGCATTGCTTTGTCTTCATGAATATGTTGGTTGTGATTAGGCTAGGTTTAACCTTTCACATCAATATGTATATCAGCTCATTGGAGCCCTAATTTGTAGATAGTGATGGAGAAGGTCAAATTTGTATTTCATGGTAGGATAAAATGCATTTTCTATTCTAGGCAATGTCTTCCTTGTGAAAGATGGAATATGTAGGACCTGGAGGCAATAACAATTTCTAAAGTGATGATCATTTTGGATTTTCAGGTTTTAACGCTTCTCCTGCTAACCTCTGGAAGAGATCCTGGCATAATTCCACGCAATGCACATCCTCCAGAGCCAGAGAACTTTGATGGGGCCACAGACGTTGGGGCTGGTCAAACTCCACAGTTACGTCTGCCACGCTTTAAGGATGTAGAGGTCAATGGAATGGTTGTGAAGATCAAGTATTGTGACACTTGCATGCTTTACAGACCTCCCCGCTGTTCACATTGTTCAATTTGCAACAACTGTGTAGAACGATTTGACCACCACTGCCCATGGGTTGGGCAATGTATTGGATTGGTAAGAGCTTTTGATGATCTAAGCAATTGACAAGTTCTGTATGTTCTTGGCTTTGTAAGATTATCTTCTGTATCCCATCCTCATCTACCTGGATTCATTTTAGAGTATAGTTTTTATTCTGTCAGAAAAAATCAAAGTGAGCAGATGAGCTCACAATTCCTTTTTTTTTTTCACTTAGCTGTCAAACATGGTTGACTATATAAGTTAAATTACAGATGTACAGCCAGATGGATGTTACTCAATATTGTCTTGTACTAATATTGTTCACAATATTGCCGTGAAAAATTCTTGCAGCTTATTTGATGAACCTTTTATTATCACTTTCCTGGAGTTATTGTGATCCATCTGAAGAAATTATTTCTCATTGCAGAGAAATTATCGATATTTCTTCATGTTCGTCTTCTCAACAACCCTTCTTTGTATATATGTTTTTGCATTTTGCTGGTTCTACATTACAAGAATCATGCAATCAGAGAGCACATCCATTTGGAAAGCAATGATCAGAACCCCTGCCTCCATTGTCCTAATAGTTTACACTTTCATATCAATGTGGTTCGTTGGTGGTCTTTCGGCCTTTCATTTGTATCTCATCAGTACAAACCAGGTAAGAAATTCATCCTCCCCTTCTCAAAAATCATGTTATAGAAACATCTTTCCACTTGTCCGAGGTTCTCTATGGCAGTGATGCTGTAATGTGACGTTATGTGCTTTTGTTCTTGCAGACTACCTATGAGAATTTCAGATATCGATATGATCGAAAAGCAAATCCTTACAATAGGGGAGTGGTGGAGAACTTCAAGGAGATATTTTGCTCTAGTATACCACCATCCAAGAACAGTTTCAGGGCAAAGGTGCCAAGAGAACCTACATTACCAACTCGACCAATTGCTGGGGGTTTCATGAGTCCTAACATGGGTAAGGCGGGGGATGATATAGAAATGGGTAGGAAAACTGTCTGGGGAGATTTGAGTTCCATAGTTGATCGTGGTGAAGGGCAAGTTACCAACAATGATCGCACGCATGTAAAGGACAATGAACTGAACGAAATATCCCCAGATATAAGGAGTACGGTAGAGGAAGTTGGGGAACAGGGTAGTGTACATCCAAGGCGATCTAGTTGGGGAAGGAAAAGTGGAAGCTGGGAGATGTCACCAGAGGTTCTTGCTTTGGCTGCTAGAATGGGAGAACCAAACCAAGCGGGAGGAAGTAGTGGCGGCGGCAGCAGCTTGACTGCTGAGAGACAACAATGATAGCCATAGATTAGATTCATAATAGGCTTAGAATGTGCAAGGCGATTTGGTTTGGTGAGAACAGGGGAGGGGTTTCTTCTTGGCTGTTAAATTTCTGAACCATGTGCAGCTTGGGTGTTTAAAAATGTTGGTTTTACCATTGTTCTTTTAGGGTGTGGAATGGTGTGTTATTGAATGAGAGTGTTCAGTTTCTGGTTTTCTATTTGTGGGATTAGTTAGTGTCATGTCAAATTTCATCTCATTTGAGGAACCAGTTTGTGCAACACCTCTCTCTTCCCAGTTAGGGCACCAGGAACGGCTCAACTGTTATATTGGTCGATTTACAAATTTCATCGGCCATGACATCAACACGTAACACATACAACCTCAGGTGGTACTGGCATTTGCTTCATCCCCTTTAACTTTCATCAGGTGATTGGTAATTGATAAATATAGGAGTGAAATTATAATTACAATTGGTAATTGATAAATATATGAGTGAAACCTAAGATCATGCAACTGCTACTTGTTTGCTATTATTGTTCTGCCACTGACTTGAACAATTTCCAACAGCTGATTGTACATATACATGATTAAGACTCTGTCGTCCGTTTCCATCTTCGCACCTTTGTTTGTTCAAGAGTCTTTTATTTCTATTAAGGAAATGTGACACAAATGCTCAAATAGTCGACGTCTTCTTCTCCAAGAAGATCGATGAAAAAGCACAATGATTAATGGGATGCTGATTCCAAGTTTCTAATGTAATGAAAGGGAAAACAAGAAGTTAGAACAATTAGATATGGTCCATATGGAGATTACAGATAGAGCTGACATGAATGCAAGTTAAGAAAAAAAGAAAATAGGATCAAGACTTTTTCTATCAGAACTTATTTTGATACAGGGTTTTATGTCTTAACGTAAATTGTCTATTAAGTTGGACAGTGACCCCTGTTTCACTAACATGATGTCCCTTATCTCATTGCTGAAAACAAGAATAAAATATTAACCAACTTTTGAAAATATACAAACCTGACAACTTAGGTTAAAAATACATAGCAACTAAACCTCATAAGAAAATGTAGTAAGCAAACCTTTCTTTTCCAAGCAGAAACTCTTCGCCACCAACCACAAATTGTTCATAATTTGATAAGCATGCCTACATTTGTTAATCATATAAGATGACATGTCCATCATGATTTATATAACATCAGCTCTAGAAAATCGACAGCAAAACCAAAAAACATCTTCTCTGTAAAATGGTTAATGACTAACAAATTTCATCAGTACATTTGAGAGAGTTACAAAAATGTTGCAAAGAAAGAAATCAATATTTGCAAGTTAGGAAGACCTTGTTTTTATACCATATAAATTTTCAAGAGTCGATGTGACACATTGATCAACTTAAGTACCCCTCCTTAGAATTTTCCTAGGCATGTAATTAATGGCATAATATATCACTACAGTTATATCCGACAATAGCTACTAAATAGATAATAAGAAAGAGAATACCCAAAACAAAAACACCAGAGATTTATGAGATTCGGACTTGCCTACTCCTTAGACACTACCTAGATACTCCACTATTTTGAAGAGAAGAATTGCAAATGAGGGAGAATAAAAATTAAAAAAAACAAATTCTTATAAGGGAGGAAGACTTGTTTGTTTTGGGATAATTTACAAAAGTGAAGAAGCCCTCCCTTTATAACTTAAGGAAGCTCTTCCAATTTTACATTTCTCGAATGTGGGATTTTCCACACTTGCCACAAAGTCTTAGAAATATGTTACAAAGTCAACAATTCTCCATCTTGCCAAATTGCCCAAGCTTTGTCATCATATTTGCAAGATTTTCAGAGGTCAGGATTTTTTGAAGTATTATTCTACCATCTTCTAGAATCTCTTGTACAAAATGGAAGCAAACGTCGATGTGCTTTATTCTTGCATGATAAACTTGGTTCTTTGCTAAATGAATAGCATTTTGACCGTCACAATGTACTTTGACATGCTTCTGTCTAATTCCCAGTTCATCAAGCAACCCTTGAAGCCAAATTGTTTCCTTAACAACCTCTGTAATTGTCATATATATTGCCTCTGTAATAGACAAAATTACTGTTAACTGTAAGGTAGACTTCCAACTGATTGGTCCCTTATCAAGAGTAAATGCATAAACAGTAGTTGATCGACTTTTTTGTAGATCACTAACATAGTTGGAATCACAATATCCAACTAAGCAATGACCACCTTTCTCATCCCGCTCAAACATCAATTCAATATCTACGGTGTTCAAAATGTACCATATAATCCATTTCACAACTTGCCAATGTTTTTTTTTCCTAGATCATGCATATATTTACTCATGATTCCTACTGTTGGTGAAATATCGGGCCTTGTACACATCATAGCATACATCAAACTACCACCTGCATTTGCATACGATACTTTTGTCATGTACTCTCATTTTGAATCTTCCTTTGGAGATAAGGATGCACTGAGCTTTACATAAGGAATAAGCGAAGCACAAACAAATTTTACTTTTCATTTATGCCAAACTGTTGTAATATCTTTTTCAAATATTACTTTTGAGTCAAATATAGTTTTCTCAGCTTTCTGTCTCTACTTATCTCCATGCCGAGAATCTTCTTGACTTCATCTAAATCCTTTATTTTAAACTCCTAATTCAACTGAATCTTCAATCCCTCAATTTCTCTTTAATTCTTTGAAACTATCAGCATAACGTTAATATATACGTAAGATAGATGTAAGATCTATCTTGTAGCTTAAGCAAATACGCACAATGATCGTATTTGCTTCTTGTGTACTTATGCCTGACCATGAACTTGTCAAATTGTTTGTACCACTACCTCGAAGATTGCTTCAATCTGTGCAATAATTTCTCTAATCTATATACCATATTCTCCTTACAGCAACCTTGAATCCCTCTAATTGAGTCATATAGATTTCTTCTTCCAAATCTCTAGATAAAATGCAATTTTTACATCTAACTACACTAGCTCCAAGTCCAATTGTGCTACTAAGGCCAATATAACTCTAATGGAGGAATGTTTCACAACTGGAGAAGAAACTTCATTATAATCAATTTCCTCCATCTAAGCATATCCTTTAGCCACCAATCTTGCTTTGTAACAGACATCATTTTTATCAGGAAATCCTTATTTCTTTACATATACCCATTTGCATCCAATTGTCTTTTTTCCCTCCAGTAGACTAGCTAGCTTTTATGTTTGATTCTTATAAAGGGACTGCATTTCTTCATTCATGCTATCCTCCACTTATTTGTTTTAGGAGGCGGTTGATTTGTATAGGGGAATAGTAATAGAAATGAGAATGAATATAGTGAGGAATGAGAATAGATATTATCATTATAATTATGATAGTTGGTTAAGAGAAAGGAATTATTACCATTACCATTGATAGTGGTTGGTTTGTAAAAAATATTGAGAAATAAAAATTA
>JAOSBP010000006.1:22533979-22544974 GCA_027563825.1 Erythroxylum mucronatum | reverse complement strand
TTATTAACAAATCATAATTTTAATACATGAATCATAAATGTCCATTGGCCTAGGGCACACTACTAACAGCATGTTTGAGAGAGAAAAGGCAAACTAGCACGAAAAAATATGTGAAAAAGTCGCAAAAAAAGGTCTGATTCAAGTTAAACCTTAAAAATAAAAATAAAATATTAATAATAAATAATAATAATAATACTAAAAATATATGGAAGTAAAAATAATCAAAAAATTAAGAAATAATAAAATAGAAATAAAATAAAACTATGATAAAAATACTATAAGTTGCCAACTAAACGGGAAGAAGAAAATACTGAGGTGAAAAGTCCAATCCGTATTAAAACACGCCAGGGAAGGAGTGGAAGGCGTAGTGTTGGTGGTATCCCTAAGCGTAGATATAGCAAATTTCCAATGATAGAAAAGTGTTTTTCTACAGAGGGGTAACAGATGCCTTGCTTCCGAAGCACACAAAGTCCTCTCGCTCTCCCTCACTCTCTCCATCTATAATGACAACGTACTATTGTCTACGGAAGGAAGGCAAATGCCACTAACATTACCATCTACGAAAACAATCCCCATTTTGTATATCCAAAGCCAAAGGAAGAGCATGGATGTAGAGGGAGATTCATGTACAGAAATTGATGCTAAACTAATAGACACAAGCTCAGACTTCCTACAACAATTAATAGATCAAAGAACAAAACTCCCTATGGTCAGCATAGACACTAGATACTGTTAACAACATAAATAGACGTGTACATATCCAAAGAGTCTGTAATCCCGAAACCTAGATAAATCTCACGACGAGACCTAAAAAGCACAAGATGGAGATACAGAGGAAAACACAGAAGTAATTGATAATCTGGAGATAGTAAGTAGAGAGAGAAAATAAAACTTACTTGTTCCATGACAACACGACAATGATTATTTGCTCACAATACCTTTGATTGTTTTACCGTATCTGCGCTGACCCTGTGCTCTGCAACAGCTCCCGCGTCCACCGCCCTTCTCATCCAGATGACCCATTGACTAAAAAAATAAAAATAAAAAATAAAAATCGAATGTACAGTCTCATTGTCACACACTCATGCTGAAGGCATTCTCTGAAAATTTCATTTGAGATTTTCGTAAGAGAAAAATCTTAGTAGAGTGACTGTCGTGCATCACCAGACACTAAACCGACTACCCGAGACACAAGAACCTCATGTATCTCCCTTATGGCAAGTTCGTTGTATGAAAATTCACTCAAAAATGGCTTCAGAATGTCTTGATTCCTTTTCTGATCGACTATCATACAATCCCGAACACTAAACATGAGACCTGAGACATAAGAACTTGAAGTGTCTCCCTCGTGTGATATCTGAAACATGAAAATTCACTTGAAATCGGATTCAGAATACCTTAATTCCTTTTTTAAGAGTAAAACTTTAATTTATTACTAATGTAATAAATCCAGAAAAATGGAAAACTTACTTTATTAATTTTTCGGACCCTAAAACTGACCCAAAACACCCTGGGGCACCCTTACAGGAAATCTGAAATTATTTTTTTTAAAACACTATAGCAGTTCGTACGGCTGACGCGGCTCATCACGTCAGTGCAGGTGATGCGGGGCGGAGGGTGCGCTGCACGCGCACTCTCCGACGAGCGTCAGATGTGTCTGGTACACGTGCCTATTGTACACACGTTGCCAGGTGTCGTCCATCTGTCCTGCCACTTGTATGGACGGATGTGGAACATGCGTGACATGCGCCCTCCATCCCACGCTCGTGGGAGAGTGGGCGCACATGAGACACGAGTTTGTCGCTCGCTGGAGTGACGTGTCGACACGCAATTGGCGAGTGCGCTGCACACACTAGCTGTACGCCACTACCCGCGTCTATTGACTGCACGTCCCTAACGTTTTCTCTCCTACTAATGCCTTATGCATACCACTTTGACGTAATTATATACGTAAAAAAACTAAAAAACGAATCAAAACTTAAGGAAAACCATATGAGATGGAAAATCGAAAAAGCTTCATTTCTGACAATCTGATCACGTAACTGCTTTGATATCGCATGTAATACGTAGTACAGACCTTATTACGTACTCAGGATCATACATGAAAGGATTAAAAAAGAAGGCAATGCGAAATACCTGATTTCGGTTCCATTTATAATTCCGAGTTCCAAAAGATCACGAATCTCCTAGGACCTTTATGGAAATTGTTTCCCAACATAAGGTTTAGGTCTTTCTACTCAAAACATAAGCTCTCTTAACGGGTCAGAGAATCCTTATGCTTACGATTGATATGAACAACTGCAGGAGACCTTAACCTTTATATATAGCTTTCATATCGAGCTTTCCCATCACAAGGTCGATATGGGTCTGGTCCACACTAATTGAGATCTATTTTATACCCGGACTTCGACTCATTGATTTAGATTATTTATTGGGTAACTTTATTATCTTTATCTGGATCAAATTACGTAACTTAACCAATAATTTATTAAAAAATCAAAAATACAATTAATAGTTGTCCAACTTTATAAGAAAGGACAAAATTGTCCAACATTCTACTTATTCAACTTTATTTTGTCATTTTTGTTCCTTATAGATGACTAAAAGTAAGTTCAATATTGTGTATTATGTATGAAAAACCTTCTACACTTGCTCCACAGTCCTTTGTACATCTTCTCTAGAACAAATATGTGGTATTTCCGGTGTTTATTTATATTCACTGACGTTTTATTCGATTCTCAATTGGATACGATCAATCATGGGTTGAAAGCCACGAGAGGTGCTGATGAAAGTCCAAAAGCGACGGTGGCTTCGAATACATCACACGAGAGGTGCTGATGAAAGTCCAAAAATGACGGTGGCTTCGAATACATCATCTTGATGCTACTACAACCACGGACCTAATAAATGGAGCAGCTAGAGAAATTTTTGGACTGCATTGGTAGATTAAGTTGAATTTAAATGGAATTATGCTTCTCCCTTCATATGTCTCTTTTTACATCTCACCTATGTTTAAGTTTTCGGAGGGATTATCAATTATTACTACTCCCATAAATTGGATATTTGGTGCAAAAATAATGTTGGCCTTATCAATTATTATTGAAATCTGAAAGTGATACAGTGGATATTAATAGGAGGACTAAATGGATATTCCCATAGGAGCATTTCTATATAGCTTTTGAAATTATAAAGAGGAAATTCAATTGGGAATCTCTTTTAAAATAATGGTCTTTTAAATAATAAATGTCCTTTATTAATAAAGAAATGTAGCTCTTATGTAAAATAAAATAATAATATTTTTAATATAGTTAGACTTTAGGCTATGGGTCGGGTTAAGCTCGAGGCAAAAAAAAATTATAAATAGAAGCTCAAACTTAACCCAAAGTACGGTCAACTTAGGCTGAGTCTATTCAATTCTGATTGAGTCAGACCGAATCAAGCTAGGCTATTTTGTCACCCTTCAGGTTAAGAATGAGAAACAATATATGATCATATATGCCTGTTGACCCAAAGTTGAATATGTCCTTACTTAGGTTTTATTACTATAGGAAATGCGTTGTAGCTAATTATTGGTGGTCATCTGTGGCCATTTATACCAATTAACAAATATTGAAACATGGAAGAGAAGGTATTTCCTCCATATTTCCTCCATCTTCTCTATCTTTTTTTTTCTTACTTTCATCTCTACCGAAGATCTTCATATAATTATTAAAGCTTGAAGGTGGGAACTACTAACTTTTTTTTTTTTTTTCTGTAACTTAAATGTAGAACAATTTGTTTAGTTTAGTTGTTCCTTCCATCTTTTCTATTGACATTTTTTTGGTTCTTCCCTCCATCTCCAAAGATGACGTTCATATCATTGTTGAAGCTTGAACATGGGAACTACCACTTTTCTTTTACAACTTAAATTTGGGAACAAGCAAGGACGTTAGTGATATATCCATACACCATTTCCACACCATCTATTTATTATTTTTATGGGGAGAGTGAAATAGAGATTCAAAAGAAGAATCTGGAAGAAGATTGTCCCTGTAAATGCACTAAATCATTTTGGCTTCTTTACATTTAGTGTATATTATAATTTTGGTACGTGAGTATCCTATCAAAAATTTATATAAGTACTATCATGCTTCATTGCTTTCTCAACTACAAAGATATAGAAATACCATTAGATGTTTATTTGAAATAAATAACATCTTTACTTTTATAAGGGAATACCATTACTGAATGCAAACTTCATGATTTAATAGAAATTATACCAAGACTCACTATATATAATACTATCCTAATTTACAAATATATCACCCATCATTAAAAGTAAGTACTATGTACACTTTACAATATTAATATAATCACTTATACAAACCATACCTTGCCTCATTACAAAATGTACTAGTACTTTATTTTCCAATATCACTCCTATGTATAAAAGATAACATCATTCACTAGAAATAAGCAAGACATACAATTTTAAATAGGAAAATATTGACTAAATAGAAAGAGTATTATAGCTTAATACAAACTATACTAGCAGTTGGGGCATTCAACACCACCACTATAAACAAAAGTTACCACTATGCATTTTAGATAAGTAAAAGCTTCTACGAAAAATGGAAATATCATCTCTAAACACAAACCATACCATGCTGCAATATAAAATATTCTAGTAATATATCTATGTAGAGAAAAAAGACCACCATTCATTATAGATAAGGAAGACACACTTTTAAATGGGAATATATTGATTGAGTAGAAAGAATAGCATGTCTCAACACAAACTATATTAAATCTCAGTATATTCTCTATCACAATTATAAACAAAGTTACGACCTTGCAATTTAACAGTTTTAGTGAAAAATGAAAGTACCATCTCAATGTACAAATCATACCTTACCTTAATACAAATTATATAAGTAGTCTATTTATCCTATACCACACTTATGTATAAAAAATACCATCACTCATTACAAATAATTAAGATATATACTTCTAAATGGATTAATTTTTTTAAAAAAATATTGTATCAATAACTATTCAGAAGTATACAAGGAGGAGTATTTATATACACTCTACACATTTGGACTAAGTCTAGAGGCTTTATGATGAGTTACCTAATCTTCTTATAACAATTGTCTCTCTTCTTATACTAACTTTTCTATTGAACATTTCAAATCTCCATATTTTTGCCTAGTTTATATTGTAGTTCCTTGCGTTATCATTTAATAAGACTTGTTCCCTTGTCCAGTTCATGACCTCATATATCATCATTTGTGTGCTGTTCTCTTGTCCTTTAAATATACAGTTGCATCTTTCTTTCCATGGTGAAAATAAACAAGTCCCAAAAGTTACAAGTAATACATATTTTTCCATACCATTATTTTGTTTCCTATCCACAAGTTGTAAAAGCCTTCCAGTTTAACTCATTTATCTATACTAGGCTAGCACTTAGGATGTATTGTCATACCTCTTTGGAGTGGTTGCATACAAAAAATAGGTGGTATAGGTTTCTTGCATAACTTTATATAACATGAATATGCTTTTGGTGTTTAGGTAAGTTAGGTGATCCATAGTCGGTACTCTATTGCATACCATCAACCAAGTATAGAATGAAACCTTGAGGGGAAGGTGTTTATCCCAAACCATTTTGTTCTATTACACTGTTTATACTTCCCTAGTTAAGCTATCCTTGAAAGATGCATTTGAAATATCCTTAAAGGATGAAGCTCCTAGTTTTATGTGTCTTTGCGTTCATTATTCAAACTATAGTCAAGAATCGAATGCACTAATTCTTGAGGGACATTCCTCCACTAGTTTCCTTATATCCATGTACTTATCTTTGCCTCCCTTGAAATATGTTGAACCATATGTTAAGGGATATATGCATTGTTCAACATTCCCACTTTATTCCAGTTATCATGAAACAATGAAGCTATTCTCCCATTTCCTTTCTTACATAGGAGCTGGAAAAGGAAATGTGATTTGTCTTTGTTTTTCTACATTTCCTAAAAACTCTTCCCCTTTCATTAACCATCATATCTATAATGATTCTTTTGAGGTTATTAGTCACCAAATTCTTTTACTCGTGGATACTTTGTTACAAAGGTTAAAGTGAAAAATATTGACTAAATAGAAAGAATATCATGGCTTAATACAAACTATACCAATATTCAGTACATTCAATAACACCACTATAAACAAAAGTTACGATCATACATTGTAAATAAGTAATATCTTTAGTAAAACATGTGAATACCATATCTGAGTACAAACTATACATTGCCTCAATACAAAATATACCAGTACTCTATCTGATCAATACCATGCATATGTACAAAAACTACCATCATTCATTATAGATAAGTAATACCTATACTTTTAAATAGGAATATAATGATTGAGTGGAAAGAAGACCGCGTCTTAATATAAAAGATACTAGTATTGAATGCATTCAATACAACTGCTATAAATAAAAGTTACTAAAACACATTTTAAAAAATTAATAGCTTTAGAGTAAAATAGGAATACTATGACTAAGTAGAAATAATACCAAGTATCAATGTCATAGAAACGAATTGATATATGCATATGCAACAAATTGTGTCATTTAAATGTTTTGTCTAATAGATTAAATACACTATTGTGTGGTCAAAATTGTAACAAATTTGTGTCCATTAAGGCTTTTAGTGAATACAAATAAATACACAGCTATATGGAAAAGTATGTTCTTATTGGAAAATTTGACAAGAAATTGTGAATACATGAATTGATACATAATTATACATAAATTTGCATTAAAGGTTTTGTTTAACATGGTTTAGTGCAATATTATGTGGTCAACTGTATTCTTCTTTAAAACTTAAAATAGAAATGTGAAGCACATAGATTTGTACATGGAGTGTAAAAAATATGTTTATTAAATTTTTTTAACATAGTTAACTATATGATATTATGGTTAACTATGTTCTAGTTTTATTTTGGTAGGCATTTACGCATGAGTCTTGTTTGATGTCATTTTAAGTCATGTTATGATATTAAGTGATTGTGATAATGCATCAGCCCTTGTTATTCATAAGTTTTGTAATTGAAGAAATAATCCCAGTTCTTCTCTCATGAAAACTACCATATAACTATTTATCCCATATATACGAGTAAGGTAAAAACTTATTGAGGCCCTCAAAAGCTCTTTTAACTATTACTCTAATTGTGTATTAATCCTTTATATAGAATGCACAAGACTTTACACATATCATTCTTTATATTCTTACCTTAAAACAATTTTTAAACCTATTTTTATAAAAAAAATCATAATTTTATTAGTGTATAATAGCAAACAAAATAAAGAAAAAAAATAATGAGATAACAAAAAGGAAACTTTGGCTATATAAATTTATGATCAAAACTATGATTATGATAAGGAATAGATACCTGCCAAAGTTTCATTTCAAGTTCCTAATTGTTTTTTTCAATCCTCAGCATGTCACCTAAAGATTAATATTATGATATATGAGTATATTTGTATAGAAGCGAGCAAAAGGCAAACATGAAAAAATTGAGATCATAAAGAAATGTACTTTGTCTATGTATATTCATAATCAAAACTATGATTATGATCTAAATATATACCCACCTAAGTTTGTTCCTTTATAAGTCAATATTTTTATTTGTCGATGGTGTCCCTTTTAAACAGAGAAATATTGAGATAACAAAGAATGAAATTTGGTAATATAAATTTCTGATCAAAACTAAAGGAACATATACCTACCAAAGTTCCTTTTGTTGTTACTCAATATTTTTGTGTGTTAATGACCTCTCCTTTGAAGATTGAGATATGCAATTTTTTTATACTGCTATTCTTGTGGAACTATTTTTAATTTCACATTATATAATTACACAAGGATGCCTAAATATTAAAATTTTTCTTCATGATGAAGCAGTGATTGTTAAACCTACTAGTGAAAGTGAGGTACACAATATTCTAAATTATTACAAGTGCTTATATTTCCAATGGCCAAGACATGTCATTAAAGAAAGAGAAACAATTATATGAGTTATTATTAGTGGTTTAACCATACTTAATCGACGTTCCCGACATTGTCTAAATGATGTTAATTTTGGTGCTGATAATAGTGGTTCTATCGAAATAAACCCCAAATGTGAAGTCTTAGAAAGGTTCCTTGTGTATGAAATATGTGTCATTATTATAATGTATTGCTATTGGTTGAACTAAGATAAAAAAAATCTACAATTTTCTTGTAAAATAAAATCTTATTGTCTTCATTTTGAGTAGATTAAAAATTTAAAGTTATAATTCAACATAAATTATCATAAAATGATTAAAAATAAATTAAAACTATGCATGGCTATGTAAATTATAAATAATATTAAAATTGAAAATATTAATCTATGATAAATGTAATTATAATTCTTCAAGCTCCTACATACTTTTCATTTCCTAGAGATATTGAATATGATATGGAAAGTCAGTCTATAATGGTAGGTATAGGCCAATATTTTTATGTCACTTAATTTATGAAGGTCATCGTATTACCTTCGATCAATAAAAAGAAAAGGATGCAGCTAAATAATTATAATTAGTTATAAAATGATGTAGCTAAATAATTATAATTAGTTGTATTAGAGGGATAAGCAAAGATAAGCATATATACGGAACATAAAGAAAAAGGAAATGGTGGTAGTTGAAGAATTCTATAACATCCCCTTTAAATGGTGGATAAGGAAAACTAAAAAATTTTAAGTGTTAGTAATGCACAAGATTCTTTGTACCTTGAATTTGAAATTGCTATTTGGTTTTGATTTTTGTTCTTTCGTAAAATATCATATATCAAAATATGAAAAACTTTGTTTATTTCATCTCTTTAATTATTTGTGAAAACATCCCTAAAAATATAAGAAGGGTAAGAGTAAGACAATTGTCTAAATGACAATAATGCATCATGAGCCTTTTGGAACAACTACATGATCTTCATATGCAACTAGGACAACACTTGGCAACTCATCTATTGACCTTCTATAAGATGATTAGATAATTATACAGGTGGTTGAGTTACACAAACTATGAAAGTAAAGAATAGTTTCTTTAGGCATTACATAGGACGTTGTTACATGTAGATGTGGAATTATTGTTGAAGGTATGGAATGCTCATCCTCAAGAATCATCTATGCATTTTTTAATACTATATAGAAGGAGGGAATTGTTTGGGCGTATGTGTGTTACCGTTGAATGTTATTAGGTTGACTGCAACTTATAGTATCGGAGATAAATACAATATATGGCATTTTCATTGATTTTTAGCACGTGTTCATAAATATAAACCTATGATTTCATAAATGATTGGATTTATTTATTTAATTTTGTAAGTAATAATATAGACAATTGGAACCAGACCCAAATTAGATGATGGTACGTAAAGTTCAACCTTATAATAAAGGATGGTGCATTTCTTTCATTAAATGCAATTATGCAACAACTAAATTCAATGTATATATTGTTATAAAACAATACATAAGTTGCTTGAAAAATTAATTGAAATTTATAAACTAATAAGCTAGGCATGCACTTTTAACTGAGAATATGCTGACCGCATCAAAAGATTATCATGTCTCAACTCAAAATATACCTAGACTTAGTTTATTCAATATTACAATTACAAAAAAAAATTTACCATATAGGACCTTACATGAGCATATAGGACCTTACATGAGCGTGTACCCAATAGTGTAGGTTACAGTTATTATATACGAAACCATATGCCTATAAGCTATTGTGGGACACGTTTAATGCACACTCATATTGTCAATTATGGTTTATGTTTGGATTGTTGAATGAACTACACATGTTTAACTACACATTCGTATAATTGATTGAGAAATCTACACAATCGTTTTAGTATTGTAGACTAAATATGTTATATTCACTATTTCATTTTCAAGAAAGATAACACCTAGGAGCAATATCTATCTTGAACATTGAACTATTAAAATTGAAAAATATAAAGTAACTTATCACATTTAAGCATTATTTTTTGTAAAAAAATAAGAAAGCTAAGTGATAACAAGATAATAAAACAATTAAAGATATCTTGAATAATTAAATTTCTTTAATCTGTTGAGAAGCTGAAAGTCTAGTTTATAAGCATGGCTTTTTTTTTATTATCAGTTTTTTTGTGCTATTATTTTATTTGCATTTGAATAAAATATTAGTATTAGCATTATTAATATTCTACAATTTTATTGAGATTAAAATCATTGTTCTTTAATAATTTAGGAAATGATAAAATGTTATATTTCAATAATGTTGAGAAATGTAGGGTTATGATTTTAAATTTTGTTCTACAAGAAAATAAAGAAAGTTGAATATAATGAAAACCAATAAATGATGATTATTTTTTTAATCTCAAATATTATATGAATTAATTTTGGTTATGTCCAAAGTTATTGAGGAAGAGTGAACACGTTGTTTTCTTCATATTGAATCTATTCATATGGACTTGGAAAGACAAGTTACACATATCACTGGAGAAATAAATAAATTTGTTATTATGTTTTTTGTAAAAATCAATATCTAAAACCATTTTATTGCTTTTCAGTTTTGTGTTTTATTGACCTACAAAATCCACTATATATGAACTTAAACAAAATTTGTGTTTTTCATCTCTTTAATTGATTTCTAGAAACAATCCTAGGAGATGTTCCAATTTAACTTGCCAATATTGCCCGAAGAACAATGACACCTTTTAGGCTCTGTTTGGTTTGGGGGTTAGGGATGGAAGGGAATGGAACGTAACATAGTTTCATCGTTTGGTTGAAGGTTTCATAATGGAATGGGATGGAATCAGAGGGTTTCTTGTTACGTTCCATTCCATCCTAAACAGTGAAAATAGGAAACCTCCGATTTGGAGGGTTTAGGATGGAACGTAACTTAATAAATACATACTACCTAATATACCCTCAATAATTCTTCTTAATACCAAATAT
>JAOSBP010000006.1:22512846-22533879 GCA_027563825.1 Erythroxylum mucronatum | reverse complement strand
CACTACATTACATTATGAACCCTTCCATCCTTCCCAAACAACTTTTTGCTATATTACATTCCATTCCATTATAAACCATTCCATTCCCTTCCCTTCCCTTACATTCCATTCCATTAATTAACATCCAACCAAACAGGGCCTTAAGGTTATTGGTAGAGCTAGATGGTCTTCATATGCAACCTACACAACACTTGAGGACTCATCTAATGACTTACTTAGGACTAGTCAAAGAACTCTTACTAACAAGATTTTCTTATTGGACAAAGGGGGAATGATATATTTAGGCTTTATATAGGGCGTTGTTGCCTAGATTATTTGTGTTACAAAAGGATGCTACAGTAGCTGAATTTAAACCTATGATTTTCTAAATATGTGGATTCATTTGTTTAATTTTGTAAGCAATATTGTAGATAACTAGAACATTACCAAATATGATGATGGACCATAAAGTTCAACCTTATAACCAATGATGTTACATTTATTTGATTAAATGCAGCTATGAAACAACTGAATTTAATGTAAATATTCATAAAGCAGTGCATTTTTTTTTTAAAATGTCTAAAATTTCTAAGGTGATAAGTAATACACTTATAAATGAGAATATATTGACCGAAGCATACGAACTACACTTGGACTTCTTTCAATCAATATTTCAGCTATAAACAAATTATGACCCTCCATTGTAAATAATTAACATCTTAAGTGGAAAACTGAAATTCCATCTTTGAGTACAAAGATAACTAAAGGCTCATCTAGTCATAAATAAAGATTAACCATGTTCATGAATGAGATTATTTTAGCTTCCCTAAGTAGGTGTTAGGTTTATTTACAAATTACATGATTGCACCTTCCCTCTACTTAATCGTTACACCTTCTCTTATTGGGTGTCATAATGACATGACATTTATATTTTTCTCTCTAATGTCATTCTTGTATCTTTCAATATTTATGGCTATAATAGAGGAAAAAGTAGTCAAATATAGGAAAGACAAAAGAAAAAGAACCGAAGGCAATTGGAGAATTCCAAGATTAAATGTGCTTGGGTGATAATAGTTCTAGGATGAGTGACCTCCTAGGAAGGCCTCGGAAAAAACAAAACCGTGAGGGCTTGGCTGGGCTAAGGCCCAAAGCGGACAATATCTATAAGCAGGTGATATGGGATGTTACAGGTGGTATCAGAGCCAGTTCCAGTCCTGATATGCCAGCATAGAATGCTGAGCCTCAAAGAGGGCTGGGCTAAGGCTCAAAGCGGACAATATTTGTAAGCGGGTGATTTGAGATGTTACAAGTGGTATCAGAGCCGATATCCGAACCATTGCGCCAGCTAGGCTGGACCCCAAAGAAGGCTGGACCCTAAAGGGATGGAGAGTGTAAGATCCCACATCGATTGGCGAGGGGAGCGAAGTACGCCTTATAAGGGTACGGATACCTCTCCCTTACAGACGCGTTCTCCCGAGCGAGTGTGCGAGAGGAACAAAACTGTGCGGGCTGGGCCCAATGTGGACAATATCTGTGAATAGGTGATCTGGGAAGGTACAATCTCTCCATGAATAACACCATTCAAGAGTTAGAAAATAAATTGATGTCGACGTCATATAAGCTTGGTGAAGTTAGAATAAAATTAGTAAGTACCGAAAAGGGATTGAAAATGTTGAATAAAGGCACAGGAAAACTAGAAAAGTTAATGGAAATTGGTAAGGTTAAAGGGGATCTTCAAGACATTGGCTATAAGAGTGAGTGCTCTAAAGTGAATGAGGAGAAAAATGAAATGTCCAGATCTGTTCAGAAGAAGAAACATTGAGAAAGAATCAAAGATTTGTACCCACGTATTATTTTTGTGGAGTTATCGGGCACATAAGGCTGAGATGCTACAAGATTTTACAAATGATGTTTTAAAAGGGTTAAAATCGAAAATCTAGTCACTCTCCATTAAATTTTCAGTAGCAACCTATGTTACCGAAGCACTCTTGGGTTAGAAATGGTCAAGTACAAACACAAAAGTATAGTGAAGAAAAAAATAAGAAATTGTACAGATTCACAGTTAATTACTACTTTTGAAAAACTGTTCAAATAAAAGACAAGTCAGCTACTTCAGAAGAAGAAACCGATGACCTAGATTATGTGATGAAGAATAAGCCCAGGTTTGAAATTCTTCGAGAGGCACAGGGATAATGAACTTTACATTTTTGACGTATTTTTTGTGTTGTTTAAAAAAACGAAACGTAAAAAAAAAGATTTGTTTTCTTTAGTTCTTTAGTTTTTATGTTGCCATTGTCGTCTCATCTTTTTAGTAGTTTGCATTATGACTTCTATTTAGCTCTAACGAAAACTTTTCCGCTCTCTCATCAATGTCGGTCTCTCTCTCGGGTATCTCTCTCTCTCACTACACTGGCAACACTCATCTTTATTTACTTGGGTTTATGAATTTGACCAGTCTTATGAAGATGGAATTGAAGTAATGATATCTTGTCATGTGCATTGACTGGTGGTAAATTGTTCATCTTGGCGTGCTTATAATTCTTCTGCTAAACCTACTACTAATTTTTATATTTCTTTATTCGCTGAGATTGATTATGTTGAAGGCATTCTTTGTTTTAACAATGTTTTGTCCCAAGGGGAAGACATTATATTGTTTATGGTGAATATTCCATTCAAGAGGAGATTTCAAGGTATATGTGTGACTATGTGTCTTGCTTTTTAGCATTTTTTCCCCAAGGGGGAGAAATTTAGATGATTGGATAAACTTGATGTTTTTTGGAACTTGATGTTTGATTAAGAGGGAGTATTTGTCATATGAATTGTGAATTTGATACTTATATTTCCAATTATGTTATTTAGGGGGAGTTTCATATTTGTGACAAGCAATGCCAAAAAGGGAGAGATTATTAGGATATATGTTATATATCTAAGTAATTAGTTTTGACATTATTTATTAATTAGACATATAAGATATTAATTAAATAATGATTTTGATTCAAAAGCTATATGGATAATTTTCTAGTTGAAAAAGAATCCTATCTTAAATTGGAGTCTATCTTGAGAGGGGGTGTGATACGTCATGTACTATTGGAATTTTAGATGAGGCATGAAGGATTTTTGGAAGGTATATTTGCACAACACCGTGGTTTAATTGGTTTTTGAGATTCTGGTCTTTTTATACACACAGTGGGTTAAGTAAATCTAGTGTTTTTTTATTATTTCTTTTTGATTGTTTTTGTTCTCGTTTGGCTAGAGACATTCACGGTAAAATTGGAAAGTTCATGAAACTACTACTCCTTCGGTTTTTCACATTGACTTTTTAAATAAAGAAAAAAAAGAAGCAATGATTTTCCTAGTTAGATTTTGATTTGGAAATATTTTTGAATCTCTCAAATCTCAATCCTATATAAACAACCCTGGAAACTATTGACGAATCTCCTTAAACAACCTTTGAAACTATTTTCCGAATCTCTCAACCCTTCCTTCCTAGATAGACATCCTTTGGCTTGAGTTGCCTTGTCTTAGTGGCCCATAAAACTAATTTGGAGGGTTCAATACACATACATCCCTTTCTTTCTATATGATCCCTCTCTTAATCTTTTTGTTGCACATACATGTGTCGTTGGCCATCCGCAACTAGACTTTGAAGGAGATTCTGGGCATGGAGAAACACCTCTTTTATATGAATGGAGGCGTCAAGTTGCCAGTTGGCGTCAGATTTTGTCCAACAGATGAAGAGCTTCTCGTTCATTACTTGAAACGTAAGGTGTTGGGCGTTCCATTGCCGGCCTCTGTGATTCATGAGCTTGACGTATTCCAAACCGATCCTTGGAATTTGCCAATGCCAGGTTAATCGCTGAAAGCATTATCAATTATGTACTTAATTAGTCATTGCTCTTTTGCTGTATATGCCAATAATATGGGATTAAATTATCCCTGTTTACTTTGGTGTTAGGTGATGATAAGGAGAGGAAGTACTTCTTTTACAACCAAAACAACGAGATTGATCAAGGGAAACGTAAGAGGACCGCTGATGGTTGTGGCTACTGGAAGCCTGTAGGGAAAGGCAAACGAATTGTTGCCTCTGGAAGCGACCAAGTTATTGGGATGAGGAAGGCCCTTGTTTTCTGCCATGAAAAGCTGTCTAAAGAGACGAAAATCGAATGGGTTATGCATGAGTATCGCCTTATGGCCTCCCCAGCTATATCGAAGTCGAGTCAGGTGTGTGCATAAGAAAGATGTACATTGATTAAAACAAAAAAGTAAAAACAGTAACAATTTCTGGTTTCTTCTGCAGATATCGTCTACTTTGGAAAATTGGCTTGTGTACCGAGTATTTCAAAGGGAAACGAGATGGATAAAGCGTGGAGACATTATCTCTAATAATGCTTCAGACAGGTTGCGTTTAGAATCTTCAGGTCATCCTGGACCCTCCTCGCCCTGTTTTAGTGAGATTACTGAGGCCTCTGCCAATGTGTTAGAAGATGAAGAAATTAGTTCATGTATGAGGAAGACTTGATGGCTTGGAACCTCCTCCTAAGTTATCTATTCAGCTATGAAACGAGATGAACAAAAATTTTGTTTCAATTTGCCATGTTCTTCTTGTAGGTGGTAGCAACTTGATGATTGATTTCCATGATTTAGTTACTACTGCTCAACTCTGTGAAGAGTTTGGAATCAAATATAGCTCTTAAAAGGCATATGCAAAGCTTTGAATGTCAAAAGGCTACATGATTTTTGGGGACAAAAAGAACCAAAGAAAGAAGGGGAAGACATTATCTAATCATATTTTACTTTATACTTGTCAAAGAAAAGGAAAACCAACCAAACCACTCAAGTAAATATACACTCGAGTGAAACAATTTGTATAATTTATTCCGCAAAAGGGAGGGCCCCCTGTTAGTAATTTTTGGAATATTGGAAAACAATTAATTAAGATTTTATAATTTTCATAAATTCACAATTAAGCAAATCAAATTTGATCCAATTAAAACATAATAAACCGCTTGATTTAATGAGCTAAAATATAGTGAAAAAAACTCTAATCAGTATGGGCCAGACATGCATTAGACCTATAGTAGAGGGCCCAATATGGTTACTACATATATACGCTAAGTGTCTTGCTTCTTTTTAAGTAACTCGTGAACGTTCAGATTTTTTAAATTATTAAGAGGTTCACGCATTAAAAAAGTCACAAAAAAACATGTAAATGACATCCGCTTGATCAACTTTCGTAAAGGCTATCAAGAAAGTCCGAAAGTTTCAGCGTCGAATAACTCATTTGAAGTTATGGAAAGCAAAATAGGTATTTTCTTCGATCGTTCACCTTCACGTTTGACCCTATGCATGTAACTAATGCTCGTATTAAACATTATACCTCCTCTCCTCCACTAGGGTCGATGACAGTTAACTTCATGAGTATCGCCTGTAATTTTAAGCCAACTTTTCCAGAAGAAGACATTTAAGTTGTCCTAAATTAATTATTTCCCTATTTTATTTCTTTACTATTTTCTTTTATGAAAGTTAATTATTAATATGCGTTTAACCATAAATAAATTCACAAGTAGTATATATGAATTGCTAACAAACTCTAGTACTCGCCGACAATTTATGTTAGAATGTTGAATGTCAATAAATCTATGATGAGAACACGTGGCAAAATTTGAATAAGGCATGAGTGACATTTTTCTTTTGAGGTACTGTACTCCGAATGAAAACAAAATCCAAAGGGGCGTGGATCACATGTAAGCCTAATATATATGACTAATAATTTCATGGTGTCCAATCCATATTAAGGATGTATTAGCTAGGGTATGTGTCTTCTTTGATAATAGGATGGATGGTACTTATGATGCTTTTTGTCCCAACATATTCAACATCGTTAGTCAACTAATGTCTGCAATAGAAGAAAATGAAGAAAGAAAAGTGTGTGGTGAGATTGGAATTGGCGGATGTAGGAAACAGCCGACCACTCCCTGTGGAAGAGATTTTAAAATCATTAAACCAATGAACAGTCTATCAGTACCAAAAAGGTCTTCAAGTGTACGTACATTCCCGACTTTCATTTGGTCATTCCCGACTTTTCATCAATCAGGCGGGTCTGGTCTGGTGGTTGCCGACGATAATCGTCACTTGTAAGACACTGAGAGAGGAGAAAACCTTGCACAAAAGATTGAATAAAAGAAAGCCTTGCATTGCATCACATGACGCGTTCATGTCCAATAAATAAAAGTATACTCCTTGGAAACCACGACTCTAGAAAACGTGTGTAAAATTACACAGTTAACTTTAATGCTTTTGCTATAGATGATAATTGTAATCCTAGCTATTTCGTCGTTTAATTACATGATTCTTTGTTGTTGTTATTATATTATTTGTCCACATCATTTGGATTAGATTGTATAGCTTTATCAATGTGGACTATAATTCTAGAAGTAAAAAAGATGGATACGTAGTGTGATGTCTTCTCTGTCGTTGCAATTATTGTTTGCAATATCTATCGTAAGGGTGATCCATCTACAGGTGTGGGGCTTCTCGAAGAAGTAAGAAGCTTTCACTTTCTTGAATTTAGGGATTCAAATTTTGACTTAGCTGGCTATATGATTAATCCGAATTAAGTTACATGGTAACGCCAAAGCAGTCCTTCATATCCCATAAGAAGACCTCGAACTTTTTAGAATTTGGAATGTTAAAAGTGAACCTTAATTATATACATGCCTATTATTAAGGCTGAGATTGAGGACTATTTGCAAGGATGTTAGCTGCACAACCTGTTCATCAAGAGAAAAAAAAATTTGCAATAAGAATATTGATATATGTTAAATCTTCAAGAACTTGGTGTCGTTGGGTGTTCCTTTATAAATGAGAAGAGCTCAATATCCTTATCAATATAAGGCATGTTAGATTCAATCTAACAAAAGGAGAAAGTGCATGTGGTTACCAATCCATCCAATTATGATTTAGTTGACTTCAGTGATGACATAGTGATCAATTAAAAGCTTCTTTTTTTAATTTCTCATCCCTATCGGAGAATTCATCTGTAATAGAATGTACAATGACCAACTTAAATATACAATAGTTACAAGGTAGATGGTACTCAAATTTGATTCTTCACAGGCAAAGTCGTAGAAAGCGTACAAGTGATTTTTTCAATTGTCAAAAGGAGTATAACCACAACCATGGCATAATAACACTATAAGAAAATGTGTGTTTAGTGGCATATATTACCTGACGAAATGTGAAGGTTTTTCTTCAGCAAGTGAATTTGCCGACAAAAATTACCGACCGCATGAGTTACTAGAGAAACTGCAGTCAGTAATCTTCAGTGATGGAATAGAAATATTCTGTCGGTAATTTACCGACGAATAATTTTTTTTTTTAAATCTGTCGGAACATTTAGCAACAGTAAATATACAATCACTCTCATAATTCATATGTAATTTATTTATACTTAAAATAACCTAAAAATCATAGTTGTGCTAAAAATTGTATGCTAATTACAAGAGAAATAATATAATCCATAATATAGGGACACGATTGTGGTAGAAATCATGAATTAATTTTAAAAGAAATAAGAAGATTCATGGCCTGGGGACATGGGCATGCCAAAGACTTTATCTCTTTCATAAAAGACATAGATAGATCCATAACATAGGACATGTGTCGAAGGATATGAAAACATATATAAATGTCTAATAGCCTAATTTTTAGACAACTTTTAAAGACTATTGTTTAAAAGGAGTGATCAAATATATCAATTTGGTTTTTACAGATACACATAAAAACCAATAACATACTTTAACAAGAAGCTAAAAGAAGATTATGGTACAATGTGACATCTCTTTGCATAACTTTATATTTAAAAAGAACTCATAATAGAAATCAGACACAATTATACAAAAAAATTGATTAAATAAATACATGATTATTAACAAATAAATATACTTTATTCATCAAATATTTCTTCGAGTACACTTTTAAAATGATGAATAACCATTTCTATGTCTACATTATCTATGTATATCATAATATAACAAACAAAATATACAATCATATGGAGATAATTATTGAAGTCACAAAATTATTTTAGTATATACCAACTCTTGACATACATCAATACTTCTTAAGTTATTGGATGAAATCAATTGAGATAAGAATTTATTATTCAACAAGTAGTAAAGAAAACATATTTAGAAGCAATTGTAAGCATTGGGATACCTAAGAAATCTTATGCAATTATCTACATAATCGAATATTGAAGTATGTTTAACTTCTACCATATTAATACATAAAAGCGCTCATTAATTGTTTCCCAAATATCACCTTCCATATAATTGTTAATTTTCCATTTCAAGTCTTATGTAACTACTCTAGGCATTTTCTTTAGATTCTAAGGCATTAACCAAGTTTAGGCATTAACCAAGTCTCACCAAAATCCCTAAGAGATATTTTATCAAACAATTCACATGCAACTGGAATTCATCTCTAACTAATAACAAAATCATTACATTTTTCCATTATTTACCAACAAAAACACATTCAAACAACAAATAAACCAACGATATTAGGTAAAAAGGCATAATGCCCATAATCCACGAAAACCCACCCACCGACATTCATATACCCACAATCTATAAAAACCCACCCATGTTCAACACTAACGACGAATTTTTTGGAGACATCGGGAAACCAAAGAGCAAACTTACCTAAAAATGACGCACGATAGACCGAAACAAGCAAAAATTAGCATTGAATACTTTGGAAGAAGAGGGACCAATGGCTATGAAGTAGGGAAGAAGAGAAAAAATGAAAGAGGGAGGAAGAAGGGGGTTTCGGGTGACTTATGAGGCTATTCAAAACGACATCGTTTGGTTTTAAACCAAACGACATCATTTTGATATTTGGATAAACCAACATTTACCGATGAAACTATCATTCCATCGATAATTTAGAAGCATAATTTTCTTCCACCCATTGCTGCCTATTTTTACAATGAAATTTACTATTATGTTGGGAAAATCTTAGGAATAATTTCTTTCCACGTTTACCGACAGAAATTTTAGCGGCACAAAAAACCATTTTTTTGATAAATTTATCGCCGAAAAATCAATTTTCGTCAGTAATTTACTACGAAATATTTTCCATCAGTAATTTTTCGTCGGTAATGTGTTATTTTATTGTAGTGGAAGGAAAGATTTCGATCCCAAAACTCAAAAGCAGAAAATTACATATGTATTTAGATTTGATAATTAATTTATTAGTTCATACCCTAAAGTCAATTAGTTGGTTGTAGCTTAGTAATATATTTATTTAAAGAATTTCCTTATCTTTCACATATTCAGTTGTATATGATAAAACACATTTGATAATATACATTGTAGAAGAAATTATGCTGGGATTATAATTATAATATTCATATTAAATTTATGTATTATTTCTAAATTGTTCATAGTCATTATTCTATCGAGACTAGATATTAATAAAGCATAAAAATATTAGCATACGTTATGTTTAATCCTTATGAAAAGAAGTAGCTGATCTCATAGACTAAAGTATAAAAGTATTTAAACAAACATGTGAGTGCTTATTAGAGAAAAAGTTCACTGAGCTGACCCTATATGATAATACTATTTGGAACATCGATTGTATGTCTATGGAAATTTTCTTTATGATGATTATATAAGTAATCCTATACTTGAGATCTTTAAAATTATCTCATACAAAGATTGGTATATTTTAATGTTATTTATGACCTATTTTAGTCAAGAATAGCTCAGTAATTAGTAGTCATTGAATGTATCATGAACTCTATGGAGATAGTTAAGTGATTAATATATAATTTATCATTCTAAAGTGATTAGGGAGAATGTTTCATTGTTCTTGATTAGTATTGATTACGAAAATCCTTGACTAAGGTGAAATGACACTTTGAAAATAGTTTTCATATGTTCTTAATCAAATTAATAGCCAATAACGGAGAACTAATATAATTAGAGTCAAAAAGACTAGATATTAATTCCACACTCTATATCTAATTAAAACATTGTATGATGAAAATATTGAACTATAAGAAAAATCATACTCAAAAGTATAGTTAAAACCACTTTAACATTTCTAAATATATATTTAGGTGATCATGATGAATTGCTAGATACAATCTTAATCTATGGATATAAATTGTTTAATTGGAGAATTAAAAATAAATTAAAAGAGTTTAATTTATCTAATCCCAAATATAATTTAGGGTTATAATTTATATACATTGTCAACATATTTAGGAACTTAATAGTTTACACACAAAGAACGAGCTGCAGATATGAAAATGTTTTAATCAAGTTGAACTTAATTGTAAAGACTGAGAAATTTTATTAATAAATATGAGATATTTAATAAATAAGGACTAATATGAGATATTAGGTCTTATTTAAGCATAATTAGTATCTAATTAAAGTTTAATGTTACATTACCAAAATATTCAGAACATATTATAAATAGGCTTAGACTTTAAGGGAACTAACACCCCTTACCTAATCTTCTCTGAAATAGTTACAGAGTTATCCTAATTTGTTCTATGGACTATGTTAGTGGTTAGACATTTATGTGACTATGGTAGTAAAATTAGTCAATTTCAAATGATTCAAGAAAAATGACAATAATGGGGTCAAGCTTTGGAATAAGATATAAATTAAGATTTATACTTTATTATGATTTATGGATTAATTATTTTATAGAATTATTTTATAGAATTTAAGTGATCTTGGCTTTCAAAAAATTAAAAAACTTCTTGTTTATTCTATTACATTGCCTCGATTTCTCAACAATGATATTAGAATCATCTTTAATTCTATAATTTGATTAAAATTGTTATTGATTAAAATATGAAATTGAAATTACAAAATTTTCAAAATCTAAAAATCCTAACTTAAGATTAGATTAGATTCAATTTAATTTTTTAAAAGTTTAGAACAATCTGGTCAACCAATTCTCTTAAAAGTCTTTAAAATGAATTGAATATGTTCATTAGAATTTTGGAATTTTAATAAGATATAAGAACCCTAGAAATAGACACAGAAAATTAAATCAAGAACTGGAATAGCTTCATCTGCCACGGCATATCAAAGTCAGATCATAATACATAATAGGAAACCCAAAATTTAGAAACATGTATACAATTTGAGGACTTGATTTACTATAGAGTAGATATGTGGTTTATAGAGAAATAGGTTATTTTCCTGGAAGTTTTCCTGTGAAAACCAACAGTCGATTGTTGAAAGGGAATAAGGTAATTGTTGTGGTTGGGTCTTGAATTAGTTATGGATCTTAACTTCCACCGATGATGTGTTGCAACACTATGTTAAGCACTTGCCTTCAGTTTGGGAGAGTTTAAAGAAAAAAGCATCATTGATGCAAAGGAGCTGGCAACTGTTAGAGTGGTTAGTGGACTATACACTCTACCCATATTAAAATTTAATATGGTATTAGAGCAGGTTTGGTCCGGATTATTAATTTCTCGGTTGTCCGTTTGGATGTCTAGCCCCAGCGGCCCGGTCCGGTTACCACTGCATATATTTCAAGTAACAACTGGATGTCCAGCCCCAGTTACACTTGAAAGGGAGTGTTATAGTGGTTAGTGAACTCCACACTCTAGCCATGTTAAAATTCAATATAGCAACCTCTTGATGCTAGAGATGACGGATGAAGCTGTTACCGTGACGTCTTGTAGCTAGTGGAAGCTGCAGGGGTCAAGGCGATGAAGCTCGACTGGACAACAGAGGGTGACCCAAAGCAGCAGGTGATTACATAAGTTTCGACAGTGCTTAGGAAGTGATAGTTGCTACATCTCACTGCCTCTTCTCATTAGAGGCTAGAGCTGTATGCGACTTGAGTTCAATGGCGTCGATGATGACAATTGGAACAAGAAGCAGGTGGCATATGCATGGGAGTGCCAACGCTAGAAGAAGACATCATGGCATGTATGTTTGGATGGAAACGTTGTTGCACATGCATGGAGGAGAAACAACTTCGAGAAGGAAGCCGCCAATAAGAAACTGGAAACACCACAGTGACAAAAGCAAGTGGACAACGACACTTAAGGAGGCTAGGGTTTCATCTAGGATTTCCGAAAATGGAAGAAAGGTGGTGTTTAGATATAGAAATCAAGTGTCACAAGACTAAAATAAAGCTTGTTTGGTCCAGAGCTGAGTTTGTTTTGTTTGGGGATAAGGATTATTGTAATCTAAGTCTAGAATTTAAAAATTTTTTAAATTCAAAATCAATTCTAAAATTATATTAATTATTTTTCTTAGTTTGATTAAATTTAATAATTATATCAATTCCTGATTAATTTTTAAAAGTGCTTTTCCAAATTAGAATTAATTATATTTCAATTAGATTAAAATCAATTAATTAGACTCCTTAAACTTAAGAAAAGTATATTCTTGAGTAAATAAGAAATGCAATTTTGTGTTTGATGAGATGAGTAAAATTAAATCCTTCATTAAAATATTAAGTATACATTAAGAACGTGATTATTGTCTTCCATTATTTACGAACAAAACCAGAGTTCTATTTATTATAGGCTTATTAAGGGACTTAATGCCCTTTTAACCTAAATATGTTTTAACTTAAATTAATGGATCCTGCTTAACTAAATTTGTATAGTTTAAATGAATGACTTATGATCATATGAATTTAGAGGGAACGTTAGGCATAATATATAAGATATGTTTCGGCAAGATCTATCACCTAACAAATTTAGGAGTCATATGAGATGTAAATGATAAGGATATTGTGTACCTAATTCAAGTTTAGTTAGTTTGATGAGTAACACAAGGTCAACTAAATTTAAATGGGATCCTAACCTACTAGAGAGATTAAAGTAATCTTTCTGAATAATAGTAAAGGTTAATATTTCAAATAAAATAGTGAGAGTAACCAAATTTATGATTAAAGTCTTGATCTTATTTCATTGTCATGGTATATAACCATTTATGCTTTTCTTACATTTATATTTTCTTTTGAGTAGAAATTACCTTTGCTTAGTATAGTTGATACTAAGATTAAATAAACTAAATATCTTAGATATAGATTAGATTTGAGAAGAGTTCTTAAAGTTAGAAAGAATATTTATGTGCCTTTTGGGTAGAAATTACCTTTGCTTAGTATAGTTGATACTAAGAATAAACAAACCAAATATCTTAGATATAGTTTAGATTTCATTGTATTGCATCTAGGATCATATCCGCCTCCCCCGATTTCCCAATACAATTTAATAGGGTATTTAATCTTTGTCATTATAAATTAATTTGAATATAAAAATTTGAGAATAAACATACCTTATAAATGGGATTATAATGTGATTATAATTATGAGAAAAATAGTACTATTGAAAAAGCATGATTCACTAAGAGGAGGTTTTCTTTTTATAAATTTTGGGTGATTTGATTTAAGAGCTAGCTTATCCTAAAATTTCATAGTCAAACCAACATTGTGTAAACTCCCAAAATAAATCGATTTCTATTTTGAAAAGGTTATGTTAAATTCTACTTATTTTATTACATTGAGAAATACACTGTTGAAACATAAAATGCATTTATGTCATTTTTCATAAAGCAATCAATATCAAGATGAATAATATATAATTGTATTATTGACTCATAAATTGATAATTATTTATTTAAGAAAATAAGTAAATATAACATTTGGTAAATTTTTTCCTTTGTCAAATTCAAATATTCACAATTAAAGTTCATATTTGAACTTATTTATGAAGAATTCTAAGTAGTATCTAACATACATACTTTAGATTTTGAAAAAAAGGAAGAACTGAAGATAATAACAACATTATATTATGAGCCCTTGAAGCCTATGATATAATGCATTTCGCACGCACTTACAAGTTACGTATCACTATCTAATTAGAAGAAAAAAAGAAAAAAAAAAGAGAGTAAGGCAAATACATAGATGAGTTAATCGTTTGACAGAAGGAAACAAACTACGTACTGAAATTTTCTTCCTTCTCTTTTCTTACCTTTTCTTTTGTTTGGTTTCCAAAATAAAATGACTTAACGAACTACTGGTAGTATGAGGAATTGATTAATTGTGCTTGGGCAGCTGATTCTGGGAAACTTTTGTTTTTGGTGGACCGCTCCTGAGAAGGACACTCTTAAATACTCTCGATCTTTTCCCTTTCTTCACCGGTTCAATCTCCAATTCCTGGTCAGTTATCCACATAAATCTTATTACACTGCCTCACATGAGATCATGAGAATGTATTTAATATGTGTTGATCACAAAATGATAAGTATCGATCATCTACCTTCTCTCCTCTCTTGGGTTGTTTGTCCTCTTTCTCGTCATCAATATTGCTACCTGATTGTATGGAACTGAGTTATTAGAAAGCAAAAAGGACCCTGGATTATGCTGGAAGTTTTGAATCTGCCACGACTCTATTAAGTCAATGCAGGTTGTTCTATCTCAAATACAGTTTTGTACGTATAAAGATGCTGAAAATTGAAGAAAATATTCTAATATTATATATGTTTCATGCATGCATATCAAGTGAACAAAAGAAGAAACACGCTTGGATCCAGTTACATTGTTATATTTAATGGCAGGAAGAAACATGAACCTCACCTGCATCATGGCTACTTCTCATTGAGGTATTGGGAACACAATATACCCTGAAGCTAGGAGATCCAGGAGATGCTAATAAGCTATCTTGTCTTACATTTCCTTTTCCTTCCCTATTTTGCAATTCATCCTCGTTGTCTCCAACCCCATCATTAAATAATTGCTGATTATCATGGGGTCTTATTTCCCTTTGCATATGCAACTCTTTTTCCGAATCATTAGAAACAAAAACCCTTGGGAATGCTTTTTCAGCTATTGCTGAAGAAACACTTTTTCGACCATTATGGGTAGAATAATCAATGTCTTCCTCTATCCCATCTTTATCAAGCGTAATGTGTCTTCGATAGAAGGGCTTAGCTTCCACGGTTGGCCCTGTCTCCTCCAACACCATTCTAGAACTGCCGCAGCCCATGAAGGTGGTGGAGGACGACAAAAGGCCTGGAAAAAGGAAAAAGAGAGAATTAGGAATGAGAGCCTGAAGAAATCACATGCGATGGAGGAGGAATACTCGGATGTCCCCTGGTTTTGAGAGCTATGTAATGTAATTATCAAAAAATAAAATTGAAGGAGGGGCCTAACGAGTATTACGGGATTTGCTAAAAACAAATTAGTTTAGTATACATTGAATAACATAGATTCATGTTGAGGCGGTCATATATAGAACAATCCCTCTCTTTCATCATTATATTCGTATCTAAGTTTGGTTATTACAATTAGAGCCATACATAATCATATTTGAAAGTTGGTAGATTGGCTTAGATATATAAACATAGGGCAACATCAAGACAACATCAAAAGGGATCTTTTACCCTTTGAATCTTTGTTCACTGTCAACAAAATTTATATTCAATTACTGTTAGAAATTCACAAGCAAAATAATACCACAACAGAAAGAGATATAAAGATGAAGTGAATTATATTCAAAGATAAGATTCATAACATATTGCCTTAAAGTTTCAAGTTGAGATATAATGTTATAGTTATATACTTATATATAAGCTTACTTAGATTTGGTTGAATTTCTCCCCAAGCATCCTCAAAGCCCTTCAACTATAATAATAATACCTTACTAAAGAAAGAGATGACATGAGTGAACATAAACTTCATCATGAATTTTGGTTAAAACTCACAAATGAAATCATTTGCTTGCTATTTAGTTTCCTTCTTTATCTCCCGATAATCTAGTGTTGATATTAAGTTATGTTGCCAAATCTAACCAATAAAGATTATATATTTGAATTTAATAAATAATTCAAAAAGTAACCCAATAAATTTGGATTATTTTTAATCCATATGAATGAAGTTTTTTGTGAGAAAAATTATTTTATACTAACAAAGAGTACAAAATATAATATCTTTAATTCTTCATAATCTCATTTGAATTTTGTAATAATTTTTCTTTGAACTGCTTCAACACAATTTACATATAGACATATAAAAGAGAAAATATCAGTGATCAATTTTTAGAAAATAAGAAAACAAATTTATAGAATTGCAGTACAAATAATGGAATAATATAAAATATAAAATAGCATGATAGAACAAAAATAATTTAGTTGAGCATTTCAAATAAAAGGGAAAGGCTTAGTCTCCATTAACAATCAATCAACTTTAATGTTAAGTATTTTATGAAAAATTGAATTTAAGATACCTCTCTTTAATTATTTTTAGATACTAAGCTTATAATATTTAATTACTTTGATATTTTTCATTTCAAATATCATGTTTTGAAAAATATAATTATCTCTCTTATGATATTATTTAGCAATGATATAACTCTCAATTACATTCCATTTATTTTTATCTATTTTTAGTTAAAATGACATAGTATTAAAATTCTTATATTTCATTGTGACATTATTTTAGAGTTATGTATAGATGATATAATATTATCTATACAAAAAAATTGAAAAGAAGTATTAAAAATTAAACATAGTTAAAGTAGTTTAATTTTAAGTTGCACCCTTTCTTATTGCAAAAAAGTTGGGACATACAGACAAAGGTTATAGAAAAGTGAGAAACCACAAAAGAGAACTCTTACGTAGCAACCAATGATTTGAGATAAAAAAAGAATTTTACATCAACTCCATCTTTACTAAAAATCTTACTTTTCACAATTGCTAACATAGTCATACTATAACACTTTTTAGTGATATTTCTATGTTTTGTCTTTCTTAACTCTTATTTTAAGTAAAGTAGTAATAATAATGTCAAATTTCTTACTGGACCTCTTTCTATTTTAGGGACTCACACTCTTTAACAATCTAAGTTGCTAGTTTCATCATTTAAGTGGTTTAACACAGAGCACCTTGATCTTCAACTTATAGGGAGTGTAAATAATTTTGCAAACCTATTTAAAGGCAATCAATCAACTTTCGAAGGGACTGTAGATGGTGGTGGTGGTGGTGATGAAGTTACATCCAAACCTATAAAATGATATTAGATTTTTTGTAGCCTTTTAATTCTTTTACAAGGCTTAATTATTGTGTCCTTTTACTTTTTGGTAAGGCCATATGCATTTGGATGTCTTGTTTATTCATCTATATGGTTTACTATGACTAAATTGTATAGATTTATCAATTGATTTTAACCTAAGTATCTTTGCAAAACTAACTTTTGAGGACTAATTTTTGCATAATTTTAGGAATTTTTTAGACTACTCAAATCTTGCATTCTATGAAATCTTCAATTCTAGCCTTTAAAAATCTTTGAATATAACTTTTTGTAATATTACCTTCTGAGATTTTACATTTCATGAATGTAATGTTCTATAATATGACTTTTTGAAGCTCCTTGAGTGATGTTTTGAATCTTGTGAATATGAAGTTTTAAGACTCCTTGAGTCTATCATTTTATGTTTTCTAAGTGATATTTAGAGACCTTATAAGTCTTATATATATTTTGGGAGTCCATGAATCTATTATCATTTTATAGATTTTAAATATGATGTTTTACGACTTATTTAGTTAGATTTTTTGAGACTTTATAAGTTTGTCGTTTTGTAAATTTTATGAGCCTAACATTTTGTGAATCCTTCAGTATAACATTTTAAGATATCTAAACTTGTCATTTTGAAATTTTTATGAGCTAGTATGACGTTTTTATCCTATATAAATACGACATCTTGAAAGTTTTGCGACCCCTTTAGTTTGACATTTTGAGTCTTTATGAGCATATTATTTTGTAAATTTTAAGTTTGATTTGTTATAACTTCAAATATTTTGAAATGTATATTGGGTATATTTGAAATCAAACTTTATTGGCAGAAAAAAATGATTTACAATTTTAAGAATAGTAAGGTATAAAATGTTGACCATTTCAAGTCCTAAGAATTTCTAAGTTGTCCAATCTTTCGAGTTTTTATGTATCGAGTTTGATGATATCTTATAATTTATATGTGCCAGTCTAGTTTAAAGCTTAGTTTCTATTGGCTTCCAATGTGTTAATGGTGTCAGTTATTCTGAATACAACTTGATCATTCTCTATGATATGTTATCTAACTCTTTTATTGTTTAATAGTTTTTCCTATTATTAGGATGATGAATTCTTCATATCTATTTATTTGCTTCTTTCATCAATTAGGTCAAGTTTAGCTTGCAATATTGTTTCATTTGTCTATAGGTCAAAGGTTTTTGACACAGTTAAAAGCATTTTAAAGATATGTTAAGATTAGTGCTTATACTTCTTATATCAAGTTGGATATAGTTACTTTTATTAATATCATTAGAGTAGTCTGATAACCCTAAAGAATTTTATATAACATGTATGCACACATACCTTTAACTATATTATTTTTTATTTTAAACTCTATAAATGGTTTTATTAGTGACCTTCGTGAGACATTAATTTGTGGGTTCACGATATATGTAAAGTTTTCTTTGATGCTTTGGGCCTTAAAAACATTTTTAAGTTTGAGTGAATGGATTATGGATCATTATTTATTACTATGCATAAGGAACATGTGAAGTGGCTCATCAAAAATTGCTCTATGATCTTTCTTGATATGAATGGGTAAAATTGTACTTCTACCCACCATGTGAATAGTATTAGAGATAATATTAGGTAATATTCAGTTATAGGATGGTAGTGTCTTATAGCACATATCATATTTTTTTGACATATTCTGGCACTTCACACCAACGTGATGTCCAAAAATATCCTTGTCACTATATTTTAAATGATAAAGTTGAATATCTCTAGCACGATCTGCAAGAACCTTCATGAAATTCCTTTGAGATTTCTGTTATTTAAGATGACACAACACATTTTAAGTAGTGTTGAATATAGGATCATTTTTAAAGTTGCTTGTTTATGGTAGATGGTAATGTAAGCATACAAGTATTATTATCCATTATGCTTACTTTATCTCATATAGGCCTTGAACAACAATGCTAACCATGCTTCCATCCTTATTTGATGCATTGTTAATATTTATGGTCTAAGCAAGCGAAGCTTCCAAAGAAACTTCATTTGAATCTATTACACCAAAGGATATAGTGCATTCAACCACAAAGTATGCTAGTATCTAGGATTTAGTTGATGTTTGAATCACGAATCTAAACCTTAAATTCTCCAAGCTCTACTGATCATTTCATCTTCCTTCCTAACATTTTTAGCTTATATAATTTTTTTTGCAACAATTGATCTTCTTTAACGATAATAGGATGAGCTTAAAAGTATGGTTGTAATTTTCCAACTAGTTTGAGAACAACTAGAACTGCTTTTCCTATTCAATCTATATGGTTTATGGTTTTTAGATGATTCTGACATAATATATCAACCTTTGATTTCCTTCTTTTAAACTAGCATATAATTGATTTATGCTGCCACCAAGGCGTACAAATATAGAATTTCTCCATTATGTTTGTATGTGTGAGGATGGGATTAAAAGGAAAAGCAGGTTTTGAAAATAACTCTTCAAATCTTTAAATGCTTGTTAAAACTCACTATTCCATTTGAATATTGTATTTTGTTTAAGTACTTTAAAGATCATGAGATATCTTTATGTCTATTTTTTATTATTAATTTTATTATTTTAATATGTATCTTTATTATTCTTTATTTGTATTTGTATTTATATTAGTATTTGTATTAGTATATGTATATTATATATGATTTATGTTTTTAAATTTTTTCTTTGTTTTTATTTTTTTAGTCTTGATATTTTCTTTTATTTTTCCTGTAGGTCTATCGAAAATAACTCTCCACCAATTAAGGGTAAGGTTACATACTTTTGAACCTCTTCAGACCCCACGTCTTAGTAGGACTTCTACTGGGATATTGTTGTTGTTGATGATGAAGATGATGATGTTATTGTTGTTGTTGAGATTTTTTTATGTGGATATAGAAAGAAAACAAGACAAAATTATAAGTTTACCTATTAAGTTAAGTGCCTCCTTTAGGGTTTGTGCTGACTTCATATAAATAATTGCCTTCATCTTTTGGGGTTTTGTTTCAATACCCCTTTGACTCAATATAAAGCCTAAGAACTTTTGTTATAAGTTCCAAATATCCACTTCTTAAATTTTTAACTTCATGTTATAATTTTTTAATGTGTTGAAACATTCTCACAGATCTGTTAAGTGATTTAATCTTTGCTTTTATCTTGACAATCATATCGTCAATGTAAACCTCCATACTTCAGTTGATTTGCTTGTAAAACATTGAATTGAAAAGCCTATGATAGGTCTCTCTTGTATTCTTAATTCGAAATAGATCATCTTGTAATACTATTTTTTTCATAACGACTGTTGATTTTTTTTCTTCAATGATCCGAATTCCGTTCCGTTCCGGCCGGTACCGGCCGGAACGTACCGTATCGGCCAACAAACGGAATTCGAAACTCACCCTCAGTACCGGTAATAAATTTCGGCCAATACCGGAGTTTTCCGTTGGGTACCGGCCAGTACCCAACATTCCGGAAAATTTCGAAATTTTCCAAAAATTCTAAGGACTAAAGTGCAAAATTTTTTAAACGTATCAGATATTAAACTGATAACAGAATAACAGATACTACACTTGATCTTAGCCAAAGGGCCGAGATAGGTACGCTCTGAAATGATTTCCAGACTTCTATTTGTAGCAATTTCTCTTCCCACCTCTTGCTCTCTTTACCGATATGGGTTTCATACTTTCATGTCAGACTCAAGTCACTCAACTGGTTCTAAAGAATCTAAACTACAGCCTTGGAAGTTGGACCATCGCACCGACCTACTCTCGTAAATTTAGAAAAGGATTTTAGTTTGCATCTTCAGAAGCCTAGCTCCAAGAAAAGGATTTTAGTTGCATCTTCAGAAGCCTAGCTCCTTTTTTTTTTCCGTTAAAAGTTAAAACTATAATTAAATAAATTGTTTAATTAATTAATAATTTAAATGTAAGTTATAAATATAAAATAATTATATTAACAGATTTAACAAATTATTT
>JAOSBP010000006.1:22468365-22506365 GCA_027563825.1 Erythroxylum mucronatum | reverse complement strand
TCGTCCGACCTCCGATTGAGGTGATTCTTGAGGCGTTAGATTTCTAACACATTCTCCTACCTTCCCATAAAATTTTACAGCTATTGATTTCGAATTCAAAAAGTTTGATTGATAGAAATTAAGGGGTCAGTTGGGAGAGTATAATTCGGCCATGAACATACTTTGAGTTTTAAGCATATCTTGAGCTATGGAGCTCCGAATGGGGTAGTTCTTGTTTCTAAATGAACTAGAGACTAAGAGCTACCATTTTGAAGAATTCAATTGTGATTATTGTGATTCCACTGTGTGGCTCACCCTTTGTGACTTGAGATGTTATGAGAGTGGGAATGAAGCGAAGAGGGTTAAAGAGATTTCATTGAAAATAACCCTACAAGGAAACCCGCTCAGGCTTATGAGGGTTAAATGAATTAACCCTACAAGATAATATGAACACATTTCATGATTTTGTGAAGAGTTAGATACCGGACTCAAGCGGGATCTAACATTTATGGTATTCTGAAGCGTTGGATTCCGGAATCAAGCGGGGTCCAACACATGTGTTTCAGTAAGAGTTGGGTTTTAGAAACGGGATCCAGCAAATAATGAAACTCAAATCATTAAACTCCAATATCGAGCTGTTGTTAATAATATATCTGTCAAAAATTATTTTTTTATTTGATGTTTTGATGTAATTATTATTTATTATATGATTAAATTTTAATATTTTAAATAATTTGTATTGTTTTTAATTTTATATTTGCATGATGATTAAATGATCTTTTTTCATATTAATTATGGATATTATTTATATGTGAAAATAATATTAATAAAAATAAATAAATTGTTGCTATTTTAAATTTCTATCATTATGACTTTTGAAATAAGGTTGATATAAAATTATAAATTATACAGTACAATATATTTAACGACTATTTTGCAATTTAAAAAATTTAAGGATTATTTTATAAATTTTAAAAATTAAACAGTACTCGTTATTGACTGATAACGGTATAGTACCACACCAGAACCAAATTCGATACCAGTATTAGTACGGTATTCATAACATTGGATAAGATACCCTCTCATAATTTGTAAATCTATAAACAAGGAATTATACTCCCATGGACTTATTAGTTAACGAATTTTTCATATTAGAGTTGCTAAGTAGCTAGCCTTTGATTTGGTTAAATGCTTATAAGCTTGATATTTATAATGTCTTTAGAGAATAGAGAGTCATTATTTATTGTCTATTCTTGGTTCGTTTAATTTGAATTATTAATTTATTAAGTATTCTTTCGAAATATGTAATTGATAACTTTTTATATGTACTAAAGACTTTATTGAATGCCAATGATGTCAGCAATGGTTCCAATTTTTTTATATAGGCTTATGAATATGTTTATTTAGGATGGAGATTTTGTCTTTATAATTAGTATACCAAACATAGAATAAAGAAAAAAAGAAAAAGTAGGGGGAATTAATACGGAACAACAAATTAAAGAAGCTAATTAAAATTATGTAACTATTGTCCTATCTAATATCCATGATGCACCAATTAAGGGGAGTCAGATCAATAGACTATGGTTGTGTTTGGCAATCAGTGAATTGCATTAGCTGTTAGTTGATTCTATTAGCAGTTAGCTGATAGTGGATTATATCAGCTGATTTGACCAGCTGATAATATCGACTGTTTATTAAAGATGTTTGGTAAAATTAGATGATTAATATTAATTGTTTATGTGTAAAATGTCTTATAAAGACATGAATTAAAAAATATCTTATTTCATTATGACTGATAGGAAAAAGGCATATAAAGTAAGTTAATATATTTGCATATGTATATGTTTAAGAGGTGAAAATATCAAGATATATTTAATTTTTAATATACTATTATCTAAAATGTACATGTACAAAATATTATAGTGAAGAAAATACTATTCTTTCTAGCTAATATATGTTATAAATGTCGTAAAATTAGTTTGTTATTTAAAAAATCAATCTAGTTTAAATAAATTTACGTGTAACTTATTCTAAGTTTAGTTTATATTTATTAAAAAAAACATACGTTTAGAGTTGATTCAAATTCGTTATAAATTTATAGTTTATCTTTTTAGTGTTAGTGTCCAAATTTAGTGAAATTGTGAATATTTTATTTTTATTTTCATATTATTATCTGCTTATTCTTACGTAAATAAATAAATATTGTGTTATTTTAAATATATGAGTTTTATTTTTTTACTAATAATTTTTTTGCTTGAAAATTAAACTCTATTATTGTCCTGCTTTCTTTAATTAAAAAAAAGCTTGTGAAGAGGAATAAAATAATTTACTCTTCAAATTACTTTTCAAATTAACTTTGCAAAGTACTTAAATTAAAGAGAAATATATTCTTTAAAAGTTGAAGTTGAACTGGTATTTCAGGACTTCTCATAATGAAAAAGCAAATTTAATAGAGCAAATTTACATTGATCAAACAATTAATTAGTTAATTACCAAATAACTTCAATAGCGTTTTACCTTTAAACAGCAAAATGTAATCAATCAACCAAAAAAAATGTTGAACAGCCATTAACTGGACGAAGCCTATAAATTAGGAATCCTTCCTTTTGTATTCCAAGTATATACTTGGTGATTCACAAATTTTGTTCACACATTATGGCCTTAAAAGGTATCATGCCCACAATTTTTTATCAAAACAATTGGTTTATGTGGCGCATCTATATAGTAGCTGGTCAATTTTGCACTGGTTATGAAACCTAATTAGTAAGATCAATTACCAAAAAATGTTATTAACACTTAATTAATGTGTCGGTCCAAAATGAAGAACCATCGAACCAATGGGAACTTTTAGCAAAACTTGTTTACATTGTTAATTATATTTCTAGATATATTTATCAAAAATAGAAGGAAATTACAGAGTTTCAATTAATTGTTAAATAAAATATTGAAGAATTAAAGTATAATCTAAAATACAAAATGCAATTCTTCATAAACAATAAACAATAAAAGACTGAAAAAATATTCTAACATCAATAGCGCGGTCAAAGCATACTAATTTGAATATCTTTTTTCTTCTCGGCTATCTCTGACTTTGACCAAATTGCTGCTGACGTGTAGTCACCATTGTTATCTGCCACGTCAACCATCCAAATTTTCGTTCGTTTAACACGTGTCAGATCTCAATAGACCGTAGTTTCACTTTTCGCACGTAGGAAGCATGAAGGACAGAAGCTATTAGTCCAAAATTATTCTGACATCTTCGTCTTCCTCCGATCGCCCCTTGCTTCAATAGACCGCAGTTTCACTCGCCCCTTCCCTTGTCACTTGTCAGAGTTGGTGAGAGAAATGAAATCATCACTGGGTAAGCTTAGAGGATTTAAGCTTCAGAAGAATGATGCTAAGGACAAAAGAGACACGTTCCCTTCTGCTATGTTGGATGAACTCGCTCAAGCTTCCCAGGTACACTCTTCTCTCTTTCGCTTATCAGTTAATGGGTTACTAATTCAAAAACGACGTTTCTTTTATTTTGTGGATTTCTCACAGGACATGCAGGACATGAGAGATTGCTACGATAGCTTGCTTTCGGCGGCAGCAGCAACAGCAAACAGTGCATATGGTAAATAGTCTGATGTTTATTGAACGTGCTTGTATGATATTTTTTCCAAACTCTTAAAGCATGGAGCAGTTGATTATCAATTTGTTTCTTTCCAGAATTCTCAGAATCCCTGCAGGAAATGGGTTCTTTTCTCTTGAAGAAAACTGCATTTCACGAAAATAACGAAACTGGTAGGCGAATTGTCTACCTGTTTTATTAATATACTTGAAAAAAAAAAGACTGTGTTGGTGCTCTCTAAGACTTATATTGGGTCTCAACTATGGACTTCCTTCATTCAAGTGTAACTTGTCCGTAAAACTAGACTGTAGTATTATACTATTATCTCTCTTTTAAGTTAATATCTTGTTGACACATGAAGATAGGTGCATTGTAGTGTAAAGAATAAGACATCTTCCTTATTTGAGATAGGGGAAAAGAAGTAGACTGCCCTGTGGTTTCACGTATTTTTAAGAATACATTTATTGTTTAAAATTAATTAAAAATTACCTTGTGATATTAGAAATACTAAAGCAAAACCTTTTACGAAGTTTCTATCAAATTATTTTAACATAAATCGTTATGTGACTGATTGTTAAATACGAGACAGCTTGAACGACTGCTATGATTGTTAAATACGTGACAGCTTCAATGACTGCTCTGACCTATAACAAATTGTATTAAAAGAGCAAGAAAGGAACTCAGTAAAAGGTTTTTTTAATTATTTTAACGCTACAAAGTTTTTTTTGGGTTAATTTTAGACCATCAGGGGTTGTTTAAGTGAGTAAATTACAAAAGAAGTTTCTATCTTTTATCCTTTAAAATATGTGACCAGAAGTGTTAAATCTGTGTTTTAATTTCAGTAGTGTACCCGGATGTCACTTAGCAGAGGGGGACGAGTATGAAATTTTCCAGTGAGAATGTGCTTCAGTTTGTATGTTCACCTTCTGAGTGCTTCAACTGAAACTTTACACATCTTTCCTTGCAGTCTGGTGGATGCATTCCAACTTCATGGATTTTTAGAGGATTGATCTTTTTACAGAATTATATCTAGCAATATATAAAGATCATATTCTCCATGATTTCCTTCTGGGCCACCAAAAATGATGAGAAGGCAAAATAAAAATAAATAAAAAGAGAGAAAGAGACAGCAGGAGCTGTTAAGTCCATGTTTCTGCAGTCAAATATGCCTCATGATTACCATACTTTTGACCCTACAACTATGATCTGTTGTGATTGTACTAAAATTGTCTGCAGGCAAAATTTTGTTGTTTCTGGGGAATTCGCAACGTGAACTTCAGAAAATTGTTGATACTTATGTAAGTGCGTCTTGTTCCGTTCTCATTTATGGCTAATATTTAATATTATTGACGGTTCCTCTAAATAACCTGTTTTTAATCTTCTGCTAATCATACTTCAGCGGTCTCATGTATTCCTCACAATAACAAATCCAACCGAATCTCTTCTCAGTGAACTCAGGACACTGGAGGTTTGTTTATCTACCTCTATTGTTGCTATCTGCACAAATCTCCTTTATTATGGTGGCAATGCAACGAAATACGTAGCTGTCTGGCACCATTCAAATCTTCCCTTTGTTCTGATTATTAATGTCATAGTGAAGTAATCATGATTGTACCTTTATGCTTGATATGTTTAAAGTAGAGAAAGATCTAGGCTTAAAGTAATCTGGTTTAGAGTAGCTCTAATATAAAGAAAGATCTAATCACTGTATATAGACAACATGGTATTGGTTTGTTTGTGCAACAATAAACAGAAAATTAGGAACTAGAAAGATCTTGAATAAAGTTTAAGAAATAATGAGGCTGTTGTTTTGTTCAGCAGAAGTTTGTTTTGTATTATGTGTTTCTATTTGTAATAGTGTGTATATTCACACAACCTGCCCATAACTTTTGGGCAAATTTATCATCCCATGTTGTTTTTCTGGACAAAAGATCTAGTCCTACTTTTCATCACTGGCATTAATCATTAAACAATAAAAGTTTGTTGGAAAACTCCAGAAACTAGCAGTATCATGTTTTTATCCCTGTGTGTTTAAGGAATGGAAAATGAGCTTATCATGATTGGCCATTCAACAGTACATTCCTAGATGCATACATGAACCGCATGCCCAGGAGCTTTTCCTAGTTCCCGCAACGTGCTCCCTCATGCTGGCACTTATATTTTCAACTATTTGCTTTATTATTATACCGCTTTACTAATGTCATGGCATGTTTAAAATGCTCCCTTAATCTGATTTTGCTTATTTTCAACTTGCTCTTTGCTGCAGAATATGAAACGGCACTGTGATGGAAAAAGGTACACCTTTTGTTTATCTTTTCTTTGATTTCTTGGTGTTAAATTTCTTCTGATTAATTAAATGATTTTCAGAAGCATATATGAGTACATGCTGGCACAACAGAAAGAAAAAGGTAGGTCAAAGAATGGGAAAGGTAAATCTTTTACACAGGAACAGCTGCAAACTGCTTACAATGAGTTTGATGAAGAGGCAACCATGTGCATTTTCCGGATGAAATCTTTGAAGCAAGGACAGTTGAGAAGTCTCCTAACACAGGCTGCACGACACCATACTGCTCAGGTTTCCTTTTCATATATTTTATAAAATTACTGCTTAGACCTATAAATCTTTCACTTATTTGATGGTTATATGCCTTTTTTCCAACTTTAAATGTAGTTGAATTTCTTCCGAAAGGGACTCAGATCACTTGAGGCAGTAGAGCCTCAAGTAAAACTAGTTACAGAACAGCAACATATTGACTACCAGTTCAGCCAACTTGCCAATGATGGTGAACATAAGAGTGGTTCTGAATATAATGCAAATGAAAGCAGGGATTTGAGTTTTCATTATAGACAAAATAAATTGGACCATGATGTTATTTCCATGTCAAGGGATTCAATGGAGGTGAGGATGAAATGCTGTAAGAAAATTTTCTAGGGTTAGAAGAATTGAACAATTGGCTTACTATGTGCTATGTACTGTGCTAAATTTGCATGGGGAATAATCAAATTCCATTTCTTTAAAATACATTATGCTTTACAAAATTTCTGTTAAATGTTGATCATTTTATCAAAATTGACATATATGTGTTGGTTGTACTAAGCATTTGCTTTGTTATATATGATGTGTTTAATAAATGGTGTAGAATGAGCGTGCAGTTGTAACGACCTTCTTTTTCCAAATATTGACAGCTGTCTGAAAAAAATATCTTTGTTTCTTCTAGAAGGTTTCTGTTTTAAATTATTGATTTTTATGCATATTTATGAGGTAAAGAGGATATATCAGTTCATGGTTTATTTTATCAGTTATGAGGAACATTAAGATTGCTTCCAGAACCTTTGAGTCGTAGATTAAGCTCCATGATGATTGAGTAGTTTACTTTGGATTGTCTTGAAGAATTGCCTCAATGTAACTGTTTGGCTGCATTTTAACCTTTTGACTGAAGAACATTGATCAGGACACAAAAGAATGTCTTTAATGGGGATAATCAAAATGACTTTCTTGGCATGTTCTTATTTGCAACTTATCTAGAAACCTAAGACAGTAAAGCACACTTAGTAGGACAATTATAATTGTTTGGCTGTCATTTGTGCTAATAAACATCCATCTCTAATATCCAGGTGGATGAAGTGGATGTTTCTTTTCCTCAAACTTCAACAGCGGAAAGTTTGGAGGTAGATTCTTGCATTGCCTTATGCTGGTGTGTGAATGCTTTTTGTTATTATTTCTATCAATCTAGGACAATACTGATTTATATGTTTAACATTCTGCCGATTCTTAGAGATGCCATTGAAACACCTTTCATGTGAGGTTTCAGTGTAGATGATCATTATTATGTTGACAAATTTTTTTCCAATTACGTGCTCTGATGATTCTGTACTTACCACCCAGAAGTTCAGTTACTTCAAGTTGAAATTCTGCATCTTTTTGCAGTCGAATCCAGAGACAAATGAAAAGGGTCTCCTGGTCTCAGATAGGGAACCTAAAGGTGGTAGTCATTCTGCCCCAATTATTCCTGATAGAAAGCTCAACTCGGCTGAAAGATTTAGACAGATGCAGGAATCCGCACCATGGAAGTCCAACACATATGCACTTCCAACACCTATTGATGTCAGAATTACTCCATCTTCAAGACCAAGCAATTCATTCTCCCTCCCAAGGCTAAAGGACCTAAGTGGAAGCAGCCATAGTTTCTGGCATTCTTCACCTTTGGAACAGAAAAAGCCTGAAAAGGATTCTGGTGATAGCCACCTAGCAGGGTTTGTGGTATTTAAGGCACCTGCAGCAGAAAGAGAGAGCAATAGCGGCTGTGGCTCAACCCAAATGCCTACTCCATTACATGAGGGGGTTCTTGTTTCTCAACTTGATGCATGTAATACATCTGACAGTAAAAAAACGAAGCAACACTCTTTTCCTGGTCCAAGAATTGGTAAAGCATATACAACAAAACCTGCTTTATCTGCCAGTGGTCCCATTCCCTCAAGTGAACATTTCAAACATATTTCTGGAATTTTTTCTTGTAGCCCAGTTTCTCAGCCTACTGCACCTCCAGAAGCATCCCCAAGTACTTCTCCTCCCTTTGCTTCTTCTCCAAGGACAAGTGAGCTTCATGAGCTGCCTAGGCCACCAGGAGATCTAGCTACCAAAACAACAAAATCAAAGGCATCAATTTCTCAGTCTGCTCCCTTGATTAGAAATCCTGAGCCTTTTAGAACAAATAAGATTCCGTCATCTACAACAAACTTGGCATCTCGTCTTCCCCCTCCGCCTTTGTTAGTCTCTCAGAGTTTTTCAGTACGATCAAGCAGTCAGAGAACGATGACTACACATGCTTCTAAGCTTTTGGAGTCCCCAAAAGCTTTAAGCAAAGCAGAGGAAGTTGAATCTCCACCTTTGACACCTATCTTCCTTGCCAAGATGAAGCCAGCATCAACCAATCCTGAATCGATTTCTCACTCTGATCAAATTGGAGGTAACTGGCTTTTCATTTATTGTTTTTCTGAGAAATATAAAAAGCCAGGCAATCATTCCCTACTGTCCCTCCTTTGTATGAAATGAATGGGAGTAGAATGCTATACCTGGAAATGGTACAGGTCTAATAATTTTAGTTCAATCGTCCTTAAGAAACAGCAATACTATGATCAACACTGATAAGAACACCGGTAATAATGATGATAAAAAATAGTAATAATATTAATAAATAATAATAAAGAGGATGGAAGAATCTTCCTTGTACTCTATTTGGTGGAAATATTGAATCTTGGCTGAGATAATACACCAGTGGTTTGATTTTAAAATGTTCGTCTTAAACACTTTCTATAATATTTGAAAAAAAATTACTTATCGTTTCCCATTCTTGTATGTTTCTTGTAATGTCAGTGTAACAATAGTGGATTTGCTATCATCACTAGAACTATAAATGTTTTGCTGGTGGACTAGTAACAGGCATTATGTGTACAAAATGGTTTTTGCTGTGGTTTCAGTGATAAAGCAATGAGGTGGTAGTTGTAGTGATATCATTATTGCAACTTATGGGATTGATAGCATGGAAAAGTATAAATGATGATAATCTTCACTTAGTTACACAGTACATCATTTGCATTCATTCTATCTCCCTCCCCATCAAAGGCCTTTGTCTTGAAGTTTCATGATCTTCCCAACTCCCCTCAACTCATATGGCAAGGTGGGTAGTATGAGGGAAGCTACCTTATTCACTTAAAATTCATACGACACTATATTTGTTCCCAATATTAAACTTATCCCAAGAGCTTAAGTTATTAAAATTTGATTTTTTTTTAATGTTTCTTGAGATGCATTAAATGCTTAATGAGATTCTGAATAGAAGGAAAATGTGAATACTGGTTCACTTTGAGTTGCAATTTTTCGTTTTCTAATTAATCTTCCTCCTGTTTCTATGTATCTTGACTGAAAGAAATGGCTTGAGAGTGTCTGTCTAGGGGGCTGACGAAATTACACAGAAAGGTCTCACATTTTTGTACTTATAATCTGCATTCTTTTTCCCTAACCCTTTGACTACTGAAGTTGAAGGCCTGACAATTATAACACATCCTTAGTTATAACAGATGGCAGTTGGACTTTGACAAATGATTTGATACATTCAAGAATCTTTAACATGCATGTTTAGCATAGCTACCATATTTTAAAATGCAACTCAATTCTCTAACTAATCTTCATCAAAAAGAGGAAGATATCTTGTGCCCATGATGAGTATCTTTGAGGTTGTGTTGGAATTTTCAAGAATGCTAGAGATACTGTGACTATAGAGTTCAATTTCAGCGCTGAGCATAAAATGTGTACTTGATACAGGTGGAAGCTGATAACTTTCGTGGATGTGGAAGCTGTCATTATTTTAGGTTCTGGTTTGCACAAGTCTTTGGTGTAATCATCATACAAAATGTTGTCGTAAATAGGAAGTACAACAAATTGATTAGTTTCACATCCGTAATTTTTAGTCTGGGCTAATTTGGAGTGAACTATGGTTTACTGCAGATCATGTTTATCCTCCCCAAAGAATGACCAATCAAGGTAGAGCTTTGCATTCGTACACAAATTTATGAAAAACTATCCTGCTGGACCCTAATCTTTCGTGTTTGTTGACTAAATTGGTTCTTCTACTTCAGTTGCACTTGATGCGCACATCGTGTTTGCAGCAGTGATTGCATTCTTACCCTACACCAATGAATACCTTCAAGTTTATTAATTTTTTTCCACCGAAACGGAAGAGTGATGTTAGTGTCGACCCAGGCTACGGTAGAGACCATGTGCATTTGTGTTGCTAGTCCAGAATGCTGTCTGCTAGACGTTCAGGCTGTGTAATATTGTCTTAACTTCTTATGACAAGTATGTTAACAGTTTTTTCCTATTTCCTGCTATACGTGACATTGGGATATGAATTAGAGACGAGAATGAGAGAAGGAGAAAGAATTTCTAAAAGAAATCACAGAATTCCAACATCATCATCTAACCGTGTCTCTCTCTGATGGAGTTGTTAACATCAACTTGTGTCAGTTTTAACAGAAATCTTCTTAATTAAAAGAATATATTGAAAGAGTCCAAATCCTCTGTCCAATATTATAGTGTCTTATTGTGTCTAATAAATCTCAGCCATTTATTTATGTGGGGCTCGCATGGGATTTACGTAGGTTCCGCAAAATAAATGACTGAAATTTCACGAGACAGAATAAGACACAATAAAACTAGACAGAAAACCTGGTTTCATATTGAATTCGGATTTTTGTGGCTATTGAATTGAAGGGCAAGTGAATTTTGGATGGGCTGTATGGTTGGATAGCCCAATAAGGAGCCTAATCCAATGGAAGCAGCACCCTCCTCTGCACTTCATCTCATTCCAGGTGCTTCGTAGGCCCTCGCAGGACGAGGCAAAAAATTGCCTAGACCAGATAAGCAAAGTTTATTAATGGAGTTAACGACGGCATCGGCAAGACCACTCACGCCGCCAATTCCATCAGCCATTTCCACCAAATTCAACACTCCTCCTCCTCCTCCTCTTCACTCCTTTCCTATTTTTTCACGTGCCCTGTCTGTCTGCCCAAGTCCTGTAATCACCGCTGCTACTTGCTCGCTTCCAAGTGATACTTCCACTTCCGGTGACTTCTCTTTTGAATTATCCATGTTTTCTGATAAAGTAAATGGAATTTTCGTTTTATTTTCTTTTTGCTTATATCGACGATTCATTTCGGTTTTGTGTGGACAGAAACCAAAATTGATCAATTTCTTGAATTGAAGGTGTGACATTCATCTTCTCTCTTTTGCGATTCTGGGCTTTGTGGTGTATGTCTATGCATAATATGATCACACACCAAGCAATGTGCGCGAGTTCTGTGAGTCTTTAGAATCGAAGAGATTGTTATACTTCAGGTTTTATTTTTGCAGAAGAGAGCCGCGGATTTATCCCCTGTACTCAAAGGGACGTCCATATTCCTTGTTGGTACGCATTGTCAGTCCCTTCGTTTGTTTTTGATTATTTGTCCATTTTGGGTCTGATCATTCTGGTTGTTTTGTCAAATACAAATTCCCTAATCCCAAGGAATGAAGAGTTCCATAAAAACCAATTTGGGCAAGCTTCTAGCAGACGGCTTGCGCTACTATTATTTTGACAGGTACGCAGATATTCCTTCCTCCCCCAATTGCTTCGTGGACTTTCTAACTTGTCAAAATTAGTCATTGCATGTTTACTGTACAGTGATAGTTTGGTAGAAGAAGCAGCTGGTGGTGAATCTGCTGTCAAGTCTTTGAGGGAGGCTGATGAGGAGGGATTTCTAGCCTCGGAGGTGAATCTCTTGCAACATGTTCAATCATGTATCATTTTTTGTTTTGTGTTTTCCATCGTTATTTGGTTGTACTTTATCTTGTAGCTTTGGAGTTTTGACTTTGAGACTATTTAATTTGATTGGCCTGTTTCTGTTTGAGATATTTAACAGTTGGTTTTTCTATCCAAAGTTGCTTGAGAGTAACACGTTGTCGGTATACACATATCGATACATTTAAATGCCATGGGTAATGAGTTACATTATTTGAAGTGCATTTGGCTGCAGACGGAAGTGTTGAAACAGTTATCATCCATGGGTCGATTGGTGGTATGTGCTGGAGATGGTGCAGTTCAGAGTTCAACTAACTTGTATGACCTCAACCTCACTCAGCCTCAGTTGGACCAATTTGCATGTGATTCCCATTGATGTTGTTTGTTTCCAGTAAGGTTGATAAGTATTTCTTGGTTTTAATCTGTGATTCCTTGGGATTTAGGGCACTTCTTAGACATGGAATCTCATTATGGATTGATGTACCATTACAAATTGTAGCCAGCGAGATGATAGAAGACCAAACTCAATTGACCCTACCAGATAATGAATCTGATTCCTATTCTGAGGTTACCTTCCTGCTCAAATTGTGAATGTAATCTGCTTAGTGTTATTTATTCTTAGAGATAATTTCAACAGCAAACAAGAAAAGTTCTTCCAGTGTTTCCCATCTTGATTACAAACAGTTTGGTTAATGAAAACCAGGCTTTAACCCAGCTAGTTGCTTTGTATGAAGAACTGAGAGGTGGATATGCTACAGCCGATGCTACTGTTTCACTGCAAAGTAAATCCTAAAGTATCCTGCTTGTTCCACATAATTTTATTTCTATATTTGTTCTAGTTACTTCTTGTTTTGCAGACGTAGCTGCCAAATTAGGCTATGAAGAGATGGATCTTGTAACCACAGAAGACATGGTACTAGAGGTAAAAGATGAAAAAGTTTCCCCGAATGAGAGATTATGTTGTTCTTGATGCTTTTGATGTAAATAGTTCGGTAGAGTGATCATGGAATATCCTCTCCCTACGTCCTATGTCTTCAGGCACTCGGGGAGATAGAAAAGCTGACCAGAGTCAAGAAGATGATGGAAGCAGCAGCAAGACCATTTTAGCAAGTGGGAGCAGTTGCTTTATCACTTTGGAAAATTTGTCAGAGACTTCTCAAGACATGTGCTTGCTTGGGTAGATGAACAGTTTGACCCATGCACAGGAAAAAGGAGAAAGTGATCCATTTTCCATGTATTCACAAAAATACAGTAAGTTGTTTGGTTCTTGAACTATCATGGGGTAAAAAGTTATAGGACTTTTTAATTAATCTCTTTAGTACTTTATGGTTTGTACTTGAATGATTATAATCTCCCATTGGTATTCTGTAGATTGTACTTGATGATTTTTGCTATCTAAGGGATTGTCTCAAAACACCAGGCGCTTGTGGTTTGGCTCTAGCCACCATAAATCAATTTTATACAAATAAAAGCAAATGTAGCTTGCTCCTCCTCCTCCTCCTCCTCTTCTTCTTCTTCTTCTTTTGGTTAATTTTTTCACTACCTAATGTTAGTAGGCCCCTCCCAAACATGGGGCAGGCTAATAATCTATGTGATTACGTGTAAGTCGAAACTTTAATGATACATCAATCTAAGCCGTGAGCCTTAAAGCTCGAGAATAATAATAATAATAATAATAATAATAATAATAATGATGATGATGATGATGATGATGATGATGATGATGATGATGATGATGATGATGATGATGATGATGATGGGTATGAATCTAAATCTGGCTAATATTTATATAAAAAAAGCTCATATTCGATGTATATTTTTGGAAAATCAATGAAAATGTACTAATCATAGCAAAAGCTAGTGCAACATGACAATGGAAATCTTTTTACTGCTTAGCTATCAACTTACAACCGGATTGCAATTACATGAATGATCATGTCAATTTTATGTCAAAGCAAACTAGTTACTAGTACTTGGGTTATAGATTGCATCTATTCCTCGTTTCATAGGAGAGTGAGTCTTGCATATTCATTGCAAGCAAGAATTCAAGATGGCTCCAACCTAATTCAGTATTTGTTTTGCCCGTTGGTACTTGTCTACTTCAACCCTTTTCTATGGTTTGTTGTTCCTCTCCTTTCAGATGGGGTAGATTGTAGTTATGAAAGTTGTTTTTAGCAAATTCCCATTCTGCTGCCCTGATTTAGTAAAATTAATAAACCAATTCAAAATATCTTCCTATTCATATGAGCGATTTCTTAATGCTAGCAATTGCATATTGCTTCAGTGAATTTGCAAAGAAAGAATAGGTGATTTTTATCTTCTTCAGCTTCCTTGCATAATACACACGTTAAGTCATTTGTGTTAAACCACCTTCATTTGGTTCTTACTATGTTTTTAATCACTAGACATGTAAGAATAAAAGCTTTTAGGATTAAGAGACAGTTTCCATAAGAGTTCATGCTAGGGGACTTCTCTAATATTGCCAAAGAATATCCTATAACAAGAGTGGTTTGTGAACTTTCCATTCGGATTTAGAGACCATATAATGCAATCTTCTCCACTCCCAAGTGGTATTTTAGGTAAGTGGATTGCCAATGTAGAAAAACCTCTGAAGTTCCCATATCAATCACCATTTTGAATGAGTAACGATACTTTGAAGTTTATAAGGATTCTGTTTCTCAGCTAGATGATCTCATTTCTTTGGATAAGAGGACTAGAATTTAACTAGTTATCAAACCAAAACCAAGTTTTGGCCCCATTTCCCCACTTATGCTTGATCTAAGAATATATCAAGTTTCTCATATCTAGCGATTGGTTGAAAGTCTATGAAAAATCTCTTGAGGTTGTAATTTGCCAGAAATCACTATAACAAAGTTGACCTTTGGCTATGTTTTTTGGCAACGATTTCAAAATCGTAGCTAAAAGTTGGTTTTTGGCGAAGGTTTTTAAAAACATTGCCAAAGTGTAAACAATTCGCAATGTTTTACAAAATTGTAGTTAAATGCAAGCCTTCGGTGATACTTTTTAAGAGTTGTCGCCAAAAGCTGGCCCTTTGGTGATGGTTTAGTGTTTTCATGGCCAAAGGGTAAGTCTTTGGTAACGACTATAAAAATTGTCGTGAAAAGTAAGACTTTTGGCAACGAATTTTTTAATCGTTGCCAAAATCTTAAACAACAAAAGCACTCTCTTATTTATAATTATAAATTCACTAACTTTGACTTAAATCGTTGCCAAAAGCTTAAATAACAAAAACATTCTCTTATTTATAATTATAAATTCACTAACTTTGACTTGATTATTTAGGGACCGAACATCATATTGAGAAAATCAAATTTAATATTATTGACAATGATTCTAGGTGTAAAATAAATTTAACTACCAAAAATGTCAAATCATTTCTATAATTTATGAAATTATAAACTTAAAATTAATTAATATTACACAGATTTATACTTTTGATTTTCTCATCTAAATTATATGATTTGACAATTTTTATGGTGTCATAAAATTTTCAAATAGTTTTAAGATAAAGTTTGTAATATAATGATATATGATTCTTACAAAAAATTAAAACAATAAATATTGGTATATGGTAAGTAATATACTATAATGATATATGGTACGTAATACAAGATTTTAATTAGAAGTTTAACGATTCTTACAGACAAAATAATAAATAAAGTTTCATGCCTATTTCATTGAAAAGAAAAAGAAATAATTATTTTTCTAGATTCCAAGTGACATGAGTCTCGGTAGATAAGGTAAAAGAGTTTTTTTATGTCTGGATTATCAAGAAGGCTCCTTGCGTGTTCAAAGGTATCACTTGAAATAGTGAAAGATCTTCCCCTATGAGTTAATTATTGACACCCTCTTCCAATAACTCCTTGAATTTAACTAAACTACCAGAAGATACAATGAACGATTTCTCAGATACAATATGGATCACTGAATTATATGAATCGCACGAACTATGTGTTTTACCTAAGAAACAAACAGTATATAACTTAAAAAGCTAAATCAAACGATATAAGGAATTCAAATTCGAACAAATGCATACCTAATTGAATGACTCTATCATCATCACAATGAACAGACATAGTTTTTGCACTCGACAACTATTCCAAAACAATCAATTTTTCTAATCTTGTATGGACCATCAGGACATAGCCATCACCTCTATTTTCATTTATATTATCTTGAAGATTTGAGGAAGCTTTACACAACACATAGTAACACAATCACGCGTTCATCTAATAGCTTCCTAATAAAAAATGAGATACAAATAATAAAGGAAGAGAGCTAATTCAGATGATACTAAATGCAATATTGTTTCACTTATTTTAAGATTAATTACACTTTTACTTATTGTTCACATAAGAAATTGAATATCATCAATATCTGCAACCCTGATGTTTCTAACTACTTGACTTCATTGTTGAAACAAATGACCAAAGATCATCATTCTAGGTTGCATTAGTGTTACAAATCTTTTCCTTCTGATGCAGAGACAAGGATGTTTCAGAACGGATGTCTCCAAAAAATTGGAATAATTTGTGTGATTATTGGGCCTCTCCCAAAGTTTAGGTTTGTTTTCTTTCTCTTCACATTTGCATCCATTAACCTTGTTAGATGATTTAATAACTATCTTTTTTTCTTTATTTAGGAAAAATGTGAGAAGGCAAAGGTTATTAGAGGAAAAATGAAAATTATTGTCGTCCGAAATGAATATGTAAGATCTTTGTTTACAAGTTATAATTATATCAACCAAAAGATCTTTGTTTACAAGTTATAATTATATCAACAAACACTACATTATTTATATATTATGCAATGTATTTTTTTTCATAAAATAAAGTGAGAAGGAACTAAATGGACAAGAGTGTGATAGGATCACACTATACAAACTCACTTACTATAAGGAAGGTCAAAGGTGGATATAAAAAGAAGTAGAAAATAACTATGTAAGTATAAAAATTTTCTTAAATTTTAAGTTTATTTGTTTATGTAACTAACTAATAATATTTTCATTGAATACCGGTTTTGTTTTTCTAATTTTAGAATAAGTTGCAAGAGTTGTTACAAAAATCAATGTCTTAGGGGAATAAGGTAATTGTAAAAAGATTCGATTATATCAAAGGTCTTGGGTTTGACCTTAAGCCAAATGTTTCATAGCTATATTTCTGGAAACGTAGCTAATAGTTTTTACCTACAAAAGCTAGGCATAGCCAAAGGGTATTAGCAACGATTTCTCAACACGTCGCTAACAATTTTTTGCTATAAAAAAGAGCATAGGTAAAAACTATTATTAGCGAAAAACGTTGTCTATAGTTTTCAGCTACGAAAATTTGGTGACGTTTTTGGCGATGAATATAAATCGTTGCTAATAACTATTAGCGATGATTTTGGGACCTTTAGTTATGATTTTTTTTGCATCAAATATCCTTTTTATTGTAGTGAATTCAAAATTTTGAAATGATAATCATGATGTCAATTTGATCAAAAGGGTCTTCTTATATGTGTATAATATCCAGATTCTTTTGTTCAAAAACACCTTTTTGCATCTGTGAAATGGAAATGATCCCTAGTCCACCTTACTTCTTTAGAATTGTAAGTTCACTCCATTTTACTTTTTCATTTTTGACATTTTTTGTTTTTTCAATCCAAAAGAATGCTTTCAGTATTTGGTCAATTTGTTTGATCATTTTCTTTGGAAGAGCCACATGAGATGACCAATGAATGTGTAGGCTATTAAGGAATGAGTTGATAAGAGTAAGTCTAGTTGCATAGGAAAGAAACCTGTTTTTTCAAGCATTAATCTTGGTTTTGATCTTCTCTATAAAAGGAATCCAAGTCTAGAATTTGGGCTTTGCTGTGGTAATAAGCACTCCAAGGTATTTGAATGGTGGGAAGTGCAAATTCAATCTTCCTTCATCTAATGAGATATACAACTGACTCTTTTCAATATTGATCTTCAGTCCAAACCAATCAGTGACCATTTCCAGGATATGCAACAAAATTTTGATGGAATGAGGATCTGCACCATTGAGGATCATTAAGTCGTCTGTATTGATCAAGTGTGTTAAGCTAATTTCTTTACATTTGTAGTGGAATTGAAATCTTCCATTACAAGCAATAAATTTTAAGTAGTTTATAAAATCCTTCCATCACTAGAGTGAAAAGATAGGGAATCCCCTTTTCTAATTCCTTTAGTATTGTTGAAAGATTTAGATGGGATTCCATTGATCAACACACTGAGAGAGGAGTTTTGGATACAAATCATGATCCAGTTCACCAAAGTCTCAGGAAGGTACATTGCTTCAAGACAAAGCTTTGTAAAACTCTAATTGACTGTATCATATGCTTTGTAAAAATCAATTTTCAGCAAACAACTTTTGATTCTTTTGGCTGAACTATACTCGTTTGGCAGCTTTTACAAGAGGAAGATATTATCACCTATGTTTCTTTCAGGATGAAAGGCCCCTTGTGCAGAGTTTATGGTTTCAGTTAGAACAATTTTCAACTTTATGACTAGAAGTTTGTCAATCACTTTGTTGATTTTATTGCAACATGAAATGAATATGAAATTAGCTATAGTCGAGGGATTTTGCTTCTTTGGGACTAGACAAATGTAGGTTTGATTCATCTCTTTCATCATATTGGATGATGTGAAAATTTCCAATACAAATTCTGTAAAGAGTATACCAATAACCTCCTATGTTTTTTGAAAGAACCAGGCTGGAAAACCATCAAGTCTATATGCTTTTGATGGGTGTAGACTGAACAACACTTTTTGAACATCATGAACTAGGAAAGGAGAATCTAAGGCTTCTTTGAACTCCTAATTGATAAAGCAATCGAATAAATTTTCGATGTTGTTTCTAGGCTGAGGAGATACATCATATCTCATTAGTTCAATGAAGAAATTCCTGATTAGTTCTTATAAACCAGTCTATTCAGAGTGAGTGATACTCATGCTGTCAACTAATTTTGCAATTTTATTTAGGTTTCTTCTAGAGAGTTGAGAAGAATGAAAAAATTTAGAATTGGAATCCCCTTGGTCTAAGCCAATTAATTTTGGTTTTTCTATCTAAGGGTTGAATTATGATGTGTTAAGGCCTCCCGATACTCCTTTAATCTTTGCATTTCGACTAACCTGAAATCAATGTTATCAGGAGATGTTTAGCAAGCCTCCTAAGTTTGTATCAATTTTTTTTAGTAATTGTGAGGCTCTTTGTTTTGTCTTTGCTCAAATTCTTTGGTGTTGCCTTAGTGAGCTTTAGCTTCTGCATTTAACTAATAAGATTTGTGACCTTGCATATCCTAATTTCAACATCTACAAATTTGTTCAACGAATCCCTTCATTTGCATGACTCCATTAAAAATTTTGTATGGAGTTCTACCTTTCCTTAGTTCTTCTAGATTTTGTATAAGCATATATGAATGATTAGAGAACATATTCTCACCAAAATAAACATAAGATCGGGGGAGAAATTTAGCCAGGCTGAGTTTACAAGTGATCTATCAAGTTTTTTTCCGAATGAACATGTTGTCATGTTTGTTGGACTAGGTAAAATGCCTGCTTATTGAGTTAAGATCTAGCAGGCTCACCTTATTGACTAGATTGGATAACTCCTTGCTAGCTCCTATGGAGAATTTTCTACCACCTTCAACCTCTTGAAACGTTACTGAACAATTGAGATCACCAGTAGCTAGCCAAGGATTATAAATAATTTGGCATGATAATGAGACATTTTGTGGGGGTAAGTTCATGATTATAACTTTTTTAGCTAAAAGTTAAACTTTTTTCATTATAATATAACTTGAACTCTCATGTTTTAGAGTATTTATTTTCAATCTTGGTATTTTTAAAATATTCAAAATAGATAATAAGTAAATAGAAAATTTAACAAGGATAAATTTATCTCGATTAAGTATCACATCATCTCTAATATGATATTTTTGTTATTTTTAAAATATGTTTGTGAGTAATATCACATGTACACAACGTGGTATAATAAGTTATTCTAGAAAAACCTAAAATTATGAATATTTTGTAATTACTTTAATTATTTAGTTAAGTTATTAATTAACAAATCCTAATTGAGAAACTTCAAATTAGGACCAAATTCCAAATTGAATCCACGCCACCCTCCTCCCCTCTCTCTCGCACCGCACCACCTTCCGAGAGAACCTTTTCAAAGTTAAGAAAGATGTAGGCGAACATAACCAACTAACAGAATTGCATGCTCAGTTTAAAGCTGCTGATATGATAAGGCAAGAGGCATATATGCATGCACATTTGAGAAGTCAGTTACATGAGAAGGTACTGAGTCATGCAAAATTAAGTTTTTTCCATTGATTGTGTCACCTAGCTACTTTTGACAGCAAATTAAGGCATATATGTTATTGTGGTGATATTTTTATTAAAAATTAACCTCGTTTAACGAATATTTTGGGGGAACTTATAGAATAATTTACAAGGATGATGCAACGACAGCTAATGACTTGACATTCAAAGAGGAACTTCAACGACATCAGGAAAGCCAAAGTGGATTAGCTTCAGTTTCAGACTAACAGAGCTTTGTCCAGACAGATGCGAAAGAGAGGGGAGGGGAGGGGCCGGGAAGGGATGGCATGGATTTTAGAGTTTTAGAATAATTAGGGTTTGTTGATTAGGGATTTTAATTAACAAAAAATTAATGTCATAACATAACATAATAATTAAAGTAATTATTTATAATATTGTCTCACTCCCAAGTCTTTTTTGCAAATTAAGTAATTAACAACAGAAGTAGTTAGTAGGAATGGACTTAGCTGGCTAATTAACAATAACATGCAAGTGCAGGTGATTGGGGTTAACAAATTAAGAAGCTAAGCTAGAGAGGCACATATGTATAGACATAGTAGGGGAAATAATGGAATAAGAAAGGCTGCAGAGACGATAGAAAAAGAAGACTGATTGATATAAAACAAACTTACTAAGGACAAGCTCAGTTCATATGTATCTGAGACTGAAACAGTAAGTACTAAGTACACAAGCAGAAGCCAAAAAGAGCAGTAAAAGGGAACCTAGAACGACACTTTTAAAGAGGAAGCCTAGCTAATAAAATCATTAGCCACATTCGTTCATAGTTACTAATAGTTGCACCAGAAGAGAAAGGACGTCTAGTCCTGAAACACCTTCAAATCAATAGCTAGCCAATACCCAAGAAATATATATATATATATATATGAAGGAATTAAGAAGCTTTTCATACAATTCCTTTTCTTCTGTTCATGTAGACGATAGGCCGTAGGGAATCTCTTGGTACCCGACCAGATTACGTATAGAAACTTGGCTAACTGATGAGAAGTAAAGTTGCGGATTATTCCTTTATCTACGATACGCGTGGCTTTTGCCTATACGTAGTACTCATCTGCACCTCATGTTCTTAGCGCACACACTCACAGTCACAGAGAGAGTAACAGAAATGAGAGAGAAACTCCTCTGCTGGGGCTGCTTTGCTTGTACAGCTGCACTGTACGACTCGCACATTTTACCATATCTATGCCTTTGGAAGAGGTCTCATCAGCCTAGCTAATCCTTTTTAATTTATTCGTCATATTCATATATATATGGGCATGGCTGATTGTGATCGATGATCATGTCAATCCCCGACGACACTTGCATTGAGTCAATCAAGTTTATGCATCTAAAGTGTTAATTCAAACCCCAACTTCTTCATCACATTGATTTACTACTTAAATCTTATCAAAACTAAAAATCCATAGATTAATCATTTCTAAACCACATAAACGTAACTTGCTTTTGCTTCAACATAGAAAATGGCTGTCTCATCATAAACCCTACCCTAACAAAAAGAAAAGAGACCTTTGACAATATATTAAAATAACAAACTGAGGAAGTAGTGGGGATTGATTCAAAGCCGAAGGTTGAGATCAAGGCTTCCGTTAGTATCATTAGGATCAGCTGATGGTGAAAGAACGACATCATCAAGACTCGTAGTGGAAGCTGATGAGCCACCATAAAACTCACCACCATGAACGTGGCCATAATGATGATGATGACGATGATGGGGAGGAGGAGGAGGCAGAGAAAATTGCGGAAGCGAGGTAACAGAAGGAGTTGCTGCGAACTGGTACTGCACGGGTTCCAGCCATTGCTCGACAAAATAAGGACCATGCCCACCGCTATTAGTACTACTCATGTCCACAACATATGACTCTCCTCCTCCACCACCATTTCCAGCAGCTGGAAACCGATGATTATGAAGATGATGGTGTTGAAGACCACCACCACCAGCGGGCGATGCCATCATGGGGTCCACGGCCACAGACATGTTACGGCGAGCAGCGGCTCTTTCTCGCTTGTGAGCGTTCTGGTGGCCACCCAGTGCTTGGGAGGTGTAGAACTTCCTGGGACAGTAGAGGCACTGAAAGAAGCGTGAAGAAGTATTGGTGGAGGAATGCGGTGGCGGCGGGGGTGGTGGGTTCTTTTTGGGGTTAGTGGTAGTGGGTTGCTGCTGTTGGTGGTGGTTGAGGAAGTTGTAGATTGAAGGGTCTGCCATTTTTGTCTTGGGTTTTGCTCACAGGGAGTGTAGTATAGTACTGTGTGTGTAAGAGGCAAGGAGGGTTTATATTGGGGTTTAAGGCAGCTTTTGTTTGTATCTGCGGAGAGAGAGCTGGTGCTTTTTGGGTGTACGAAGATACCGTTTCTTTAGGAGCATGTGGTATAGGAATGACAAATTGATCCCACTCTATTCATTTCCACTCAATTCAATCTAATTTGTTAACATATTTAATTTAAGTTGATCAGGTTATAGGTTACATGTTTATAAACAAAACAGTTTCTTTTCCTTTTTTTTAATAAATACAGAGAATAATGAGATGGATTGTATCAAGATCCCAGACCTTTTTGTATATGATTATTTTTATATTTGATTGTTCACACCAATCATCTAATTAAGTTCTTTTTTTATATTTATTTATAATTCTTCGATTCTTCAACTAAAACTAAAAGAAATATCGATTTTTTGGGATCCTTCCTTTTTTCAAACAGAACGAACAGAGATAGAATTAAACCGATTCCCTAACTGTGTGAACTCCCAACCATTTATGCATTGGAGAGACCGTTTCTTATTTTGTGCCGAAGGACTTTATAAAGGACAGGTGGAAACTGGTGATATTATTTCTATTTTTATTATTATTTATCTAAAAAATATATCTAATATATCTATAAATTTATAAATTTATCTAAAAATGTATAGGATGAATTGAGACCGTATTTTGTAAATACGTAATAATTTTAAATATATTAACTATTTCTTTATTTTCCAATCGCCTTAATACAATGCACTACAAGAAAACCGCCCAATAGCGACGAAAACTTACCTACAGAATGGTAACCGTTTGAAAATGGCGACGGAAATACCAATGCTGTCGTTATTAGCGACAGAACAGATGTCCGTTGCCATATTTAGAGCGAAAAATTCGCGGCAAAAATTAGCGACGGAATTATACCGATGCATGTATTTCCGTCAGTAAATTGCCACGGAATTTCTTAATCGGTCGGTAAAGTTGTCGCGGATAAGGAAATGTTTGGCGATGGAAAGATTTTGTCGGTATTCTTGTCATTAAGAACGCTATTTAACTTCACCGAAACGACTTCGTTTTGGTTTAAAGACGTCGTTTTGGTTTAACGAAAACAACATCGTTTTCGTTAAGTTAAGAACATTGTTTTCCTTCAACCAAAACGACTTCGTTTCGGCTTAATCAAAATAATGTCGTTTCGGTGAAGTAAGAACGTTGTTTAACATAATTAAAACAACGTCGTTTCTGTTAAGTTAAGTTGCGTTTTTAACTTAACCAAAACGACGTCATTTTGGTTAAGTTAAAAACGCAATTCTTCCCTCCCCTGACTCTCCTCGCGTGCGCAACTACCCTCCTCTTCCTTCGGTCGCAACTCGGTCCTCTCCTCCAGCTTCCTCCTCCGACGTCCATTGTCGTCCATCCTCCGACCACATGCAGCATCTCCGACCGGCTTCCTTTTCATCTTCTCTGGCGGTGAGGTAAGGTCGTCATCTCCTTTGCCTCTTTCGAAGGTAAGCCGTGTGTTGAAAAACTAGTTTTGTTTTTTTGGACTCATTTAATTGCAGTGGTTTGTTTATTTGGGTTTGATTGTTCTTATGTTAGGATTTTTCATATAAATAATGGGAAGATTTAATTAATTTGTGATTAGATAGGGTTGAAAATTTTGTGCACTCAAGGTATTCGATGGAATGCTTTGTTATATGTGATGAACTTGTTTTGTGGTATTTTAATTGTTTATTTACAAACTATAAGGAATAGATAAAGTATCAACAATATATGCTATATTTTTCATTCGATGGATTACCATATATTTGATGCATCTTTGAATTATTTTTAACTTTGTACTAACTTAATTTTTATTTGCTTTATTGGCCCTTAACTTAATAAGATTATTGAACAAAATGAATGATGAGCATTAAAATATGACTTATCTAAATAACAATAACAATAATAATAACAACCAAAAACCAAAATAGAAGATAATAACAATTTTAACTTAATTTTTTAAAAACAACAAGAAAAAAATCATTAGATGTTTTATAAAAATGATGCAAAATGCTTATTATTACATACTAAGTAAAATATTGCAAACAATTTTGGCTACATATTCACCCATTTGTAGTTAAAAATGCATACTTATAAAATTATCAAAACATAGCAAATAATGTATAATCATGATAAAATCAAACATAGCTAAAATGTTGGCTGGTATGACCCGACACCAAATGTTGGAACAAAAGTGCATAGTCGATACAATCTAGTTGAAATCAACTACCAAAGAAGATTGAGACAATTTTAACCTTTTGTCTTGGCTATGCAAGCGAAACAGGTTTGTTATGTCCCTTTTCCAAGCTTACGATGAGATAAGACAGATTAGTTAGCGTTTTGCAAAGTAAAACCTAGAGGTATTTTTGAATCACATAGAAAAGGAGAGCATAGTCCTGAAAGTGAGGCGTTTCAAGAAGATATCACTTTAATCAATGCATCTGTCACGTATGACGATAATGAACCTTTGAACGATCCATCTAACGAATATGTCGATATTTCTTTTGAAGAGGATGACGAGGGTCGGAGATCTAAAGAGGAGCCGGAGTTTGAATCTTATTCTTCCGATGAAGAAGGTGACTGTAATTTACAGTTAGGTTTTAATAGCAATTAATTTTTGTTTGTAATTGAATATTTTAATCAAAATATTACCATTATTTGCATGTTAATATATTATGTAAAGTATTTCATTGAAATTCTTATTAAAGGAATGTTGACATGGCGACTGGTTTCAGATGGTAGTAATTCTTTCCATTGGGAGGAATATGGCAAAATTGTCCCAACCTAAGGTATCAAAATTGCAGGAAATATCACTGCATCATACACTAAGAATTATTTGCCTTCTATGGCCGATCTGTTACTTGAAGGTGTTTACTATGATCTGCACAACATCTCTTTCCCTATTTTGTACACCTCATTTCCTTCGTTGAAGGTATTATACATATTAGGGACTCATTTACCTTTACCGACTCCCATGTCACATGGAATCAAAAAAATTAATTATATCATTGTGATTTTTTGATGCAATACATTATTACACTAAGCTTTGGAGTTGATTTATTGTTATATCTGTAAGACTTTGTTAAACAATGCATAATTTTGTCATTGTTTAAGTTGATTTATTGTTGTTAACTATTTGTTAACCTTCAAATCCATTGCCTTATTTTCTTCTCCATATATTGTGTACAATATTGATATCAAAGTATTATATTTGTAGAGAATACAGAAAAATTGAATTTCAGGTAAACAAATGGGACCAAAGCGACAGCTTAGACAGAAGATGGAACAGTTGGAGGGGACGCTTGGCAGCTCAGAGCAACCACGATCAGCACGACATTAACTTGTCCTTATCATTTGCTTTCAATTACAATCATAAGTTTTGTACACTGTATTGCTTTTATTATCAATTAAAATAATTTTAACGTTATATTATCAATTAATTTTCTGATTAATCAAATTTATATATATACACAAATTAATTTATTATGCACACATTATTAGTAACTCTTAACATTATGCATTTATCACAGCATCATGAAACTGGAATTTGTTAAAAAAATTTCTTACCTCCTAATACCAACGGAAAATAACATACTGTCGAAAATGTAATTTTTTTTAATCGACGGAACAATTATTTTCGTCGGTATATTATACATTGTTCTTGTTCATTCCCTTCGGTTTACCGATGGCATTTAGTCCGTTGCTAAATGTTACCGACGATATGTCGTTAACATTTTTTCGTAGGTAATAATATCGTTAGTAATATGTTTTTGGCCGTTGGTAAATTACCAACGGAATAATACCGTCGGTAAATTTAACTACGGTCCTTTTACCGACGATGTTGTCCGTCTGTTATTTCCGTCGGTAATTAATTTTGCTGACGGAATATTAGAGTTTACCGACAGTACGGTCCGTAAACTACTGATTTCTTGTAGTGTAAGGTTCTTTTAAACATATCGAAATGTTTGATTTTAAATTGAATTATGATGAACGTGTTAGGATCCAATTTAACCCTTCTTTTCTGCATACGTGTTATGTTTTTAATGGATAACTTCCACCAATTAAAATTGGTTAAATTGTTATAAGTTGAAAGAAGATGATATATCAAAAACAAGTGATTTGTCTCAAATCTTCTTCTTGGTCTCTCTCTCTTTCTCTCTTTCTCGATTCCTTTCTTAACTCTTTTTAATTACCAATTGTCATTTACGCTAATACCTAAATCATAAATCTTAAATCAATTAAATAGAATTCAGTACATCAAATTTGTATCAGAGTTGAGATCTTGAGCAACCAAAAGAGCTACATCTGAATGGATTCCATTACTATAGGATTCTTCTTAAGAAAGGAACAGAGGACTTTAACCTCAGGCCGTATACCAGTATTCAAAAAGAAGCTACGGGAGAACTCGTAAAAGAGATGCTAAATCAAGGAACAATAAGGCAAAGTGTGAATCTATTCTTTACACCAATGATCTTGATTGAAAAGAAAGAAGGATTGTGACACTTTTGTGGGTTGAAATTAGGTTACGGGAACAAAGGATTTCATCTGAAACTTTGATGGATGGTGTTTTCAAGCGATCATAAGAAATGAAAATGATGATACTGTGCAAGTACTTTATGGAAGGAGTTGTTTCGGCTATAAAGAGTGACTTTGCAATTATTCACTGCAAGTGGAAGTTTCAAATCACATTGTCCAGATAATGTATGATATCAGAACGTCTGAATTATGAAATGGTGGTATAAATAATGCCACCTTCCATTCAACCATATCCCTTTATGTGTGCGGTGTGCCTTATTTAGTCCGTGATTCTAATATTTTACTTGTTATCCACTTCCATTTTCGGTGAAACAAGACTTACCATAGGACAATCGTCGATTGTAAGAAGAGGGTTTTCGACAGCTCTTAGCCTTAGGTGACTCTTATTGTGCCAGCCTCAGTTTACTCTATTTCGCGAAAACCATCGGCCGATTAATCGTCACGACAAGCCAATCGTTGACGGATAGTTGCGGCTTAGAAGAGGAGAGGAAGCAGTGATATGGTCAAATCCCGTCCTTGTATAAGAAAGAGTAGAAGTAATCTAATTCTAATTTTATTAGAAACCCAAAAAAAAAAAAAGTGGTGGACCTTCTTTTGTTCTCATACACAGACGAAGACAAGACCGAGTTATGAGTTATGGCCACAGCAGCTCCCATGCATATAATTCATGTACCTCTCCAATCAACTCTAAACAAACAGTAGTGAGAAGAAAGGACCGTGTTAGAGTATAAAGTTCCTTGGTCCAGTGCTACTGCTGCCACTACCACCACTAGAATGGACTCCAGGAAGATACTTTGTCTTCTGATGATTTTATTTCTGGAGATGTTGACACAGTCCAGATTTCTGTTGGGTGGCTCTGAGTCGCACTCGCACAAATGTGGGTTCCAGGCCTTTTTTAACTTCGGCGATTCAAATTCTGATACTGGAGAGTTATCTGCAGCAGGACTAGTAGAGGTCACTCCACCTAATGGCGAAACCTTCTTTGGAAATCCTTCAGGAAGATTCTGTGATGGTCGAGTCATTGTAGATTTTATAGGTGAGCATACAATCTACTACTTTCTTGTCATTTCCTTGCAAAGAAATGCAGAACACGTTGATTCAAAAGGTTCAGACTTGATTGTGCTTTACTTTCTGCTTGGGTAAATTGTTGATTGTTGCAATATTATGTTTCTTGTTGAACTTCTGGTTATCTGACTTTTGAATCGAGAAAGGGATGATGACCATCACTAGAACCGGCAAGAAATTGAATTTTACGTATCTGTTATTGTCACTCACCTGTTTTACTCTGTGACTTGAGCAGCTGAGAAATTGAAGTTACCGTATCTGAGTGCATATTTAGACTCCCTTGGAACAGATTTTAGGCACGGTGCAAATTTCGCCGCAGGAGGTTCCTCTATTCGTCCTGGTGGTTATAGCCCATTCCATCTCAGCATACAAATTTCCCAGTTCAAGAGATTCAAAGCTCATGTTGAGGGTGTCTATAATGAGCTGGTCTCTCTTCCCAAAGGTCAGTCGCTCATCCTATCTTTCAAGTTTGATGAGGTCTTAGCGAGCACCTTGGGGATCTTATCATCTGATGGTGATAAAAGCTGATGAAATGATCAATTTTTTGGGTGATTCGCAGAAGGGGAAAAATTTCTACCATCCCAATGTAATATCCCTGGGCATGTGGACTTCTCAAAGGCTCTCTACACATTTGACATTGGGCAAAATGATCTGGCTTATGGATTGCAGCATTCAACAGAAGAACAAGTTCGGATGTCTATTCCTGATATTCTGAGCCAGTTTTCACAAGCTGTGCAAGTAAGCAGTAATCCCTGTCACGTGTGACTAGACCAGGAAAAAACATGTGCTAAAACTTCCCTTGTGTTTTAGGAATTGTTCAGAGAAGGGGCAAGATTTTTCTGGGTGCATAATACGGGTCCAATTGGTTGCTTGCCATACAGTGTAATATATTATCCCTCAAAGCATGGTAATCTAGATGAAAATGGATGTGTGAAGCCCCAGAATGAAATCGCTCAGGAATTTAACAGGCAGCTTAAGGACAGGATTTCTGAGCTGAATTCACAGCTCTCCGATTCAACCTTCACATATGTGGATGTTTATTCCGCTAAATATGAACTGATCAGTTCTGCAAAGAGTCAAGGTAACCTGAATTGCTTTCACAGTCATTATGTCAATTGGCTGTTTCAAATTTTAATGTAGTCCATGATGTCCATGATCAGGTTTCGTTGATCCGATGAACTTCTGTTGTGGTAGTTATTATGGTTATCATATTGACTGCGGAAAGACAGCAGTAGTTAATAGCACAGTTTATGGTATCCCATGCAAGAACCCGTCCATGCACATTAGCTGGGATGGCATACACTACTCCGAGGCAGCTAACTTGTGGATAGCAAGTAAAATTCTTAATGGTTCTCTTTCTCACCCGCCATTATCGGTAGAAGAAGCCTGTCAGTATATGCAGAATGCATAGTCAAAGTCTGAATCGATCGCTTCCATTTAATAGGTCATATGGTGAAGTTAGGAATCTAATACTGATGCGGCTTTGTGAACGTATGTTCTGAATTTCTATTCACATTTGTACTATCAGCAAAACATTTTTTTTTCCAAATGGAATCCTCATTTCTTTCTTTGGAACCTTTTGTTGTTTGATAAACATTGCCAGTGTCACGAAAGGCAGTTATGCTGCTTAAAATATTCTGTAATACTCTGTAACAAAATTAAAAGCTGAATTCAGAATGAATGAACCGTTAGGTGCATAGATTACTTCAAAAGTTGGTGAAAGGAATTAGAAGAATTCCATATTAGAAGTTTGATGTAAGAACAGAAGAAAATGATATCTCAACATTAGTCAACTGTATATTAAGACAAATGAAACCTCAACAACTCCTTAATCTACGAAGTACAGATGCAAACTCTTCGACCCCACGCCTCCCACCAACAACAACACGAGACGCTCACCCCTCCTCCGTCCTCCCTCTTTTTCAGTGTTCCCGACGAGGCCAATACAGAAGTATACAAAAGGAAAAGAAAGCATTTTGAAAGGAGAAGCAAAGGTGTCATGACCAAACCAATTTTAATTCGTATCATAGCTATTTAATTCGTTTATTGTTCGAAATGCCAACAGCCACCTATCAAATAAAGCAACCACCTAATCCTTTACAAGGAATATTACAGATAGGCATATGTACATCAGCAGCATTATGATACCTCAATTGAATCATCTTTTATAACGGGAAGATCAGTGTCAAGGAGGGTTACTAATGATCTGGATTTCCTGCTGCGAACCCTGCCTGCTTCCTTCAACAACTCGGCCAATCTTTGCTTCTCCACATGCCCGTCAGGATTTGCAGTTCCAAGCTTCTCCTCCCTCATTTCAACAACATATTCCAAAATTTCAATGGCATCATCCAACCTGTGAAATTGTGATGGAATGGACAAGAGGCATCAAAGCTTATATTTTTCAGATGAACCGGTACAGATGACATCACCTAGTATCGATGAATAATGCTTAAACATTATAGTCAAAGAAAACAACTTAACGGAAACCAACGAAGTACCTGCCCATTGCATCATAGGTGCCGGCGAGATTGCTATAGACCCCCAAAGTGTCAGGGTGATAAGGCCCATATTCCTTCTCCAAAATGTTTCTTGCTTCTTCAAACAAATCCGCAGCTTCATTTATTGCATACCGCTGTACACAGGCTAGACCCATTTGATTCAGAGCGATCCCAAACAAGGCAGATTTCTTCTCTCCGCTTGCTCGAAATTTGGAAATTGCACTTTTGAAGGTCTCATAAGACTCAACATAATGTCCCATCATATAATACATGACTCCCATCTGGGCTTCTATTCCAGCAATTGTGCTTTGTTGGCCTGGAGTATCACCATAGATCTTCAGAGCCCTTTTAAGTAACTTCAATGCCTGATCCAGTTCATTCATAGATTGATATATAGCAGAAATGTCAATGAAACCACTGGCTATCTCTTCTGCAGTGATTCCATGATTGGGCCTTTCATAAATCCTGAGAGCGTTTTCACAGTAAGATTTGGAGTCCCGAAACTTCCCTATCCTATTATACAAGTCAGCCAAACGAACATAAACTGAAGCAGCTGCTGGATGGTTCTCTCCTTTATTTGACTTGAATACAGTGAGCCCTTTCTGATAAGAAAAAACAGCCTCATCATACCGTGCCAATGACAAATATGCATCTCCAATGCTACAATCAATTGAAGCAACGTCAACATCCTGGCCATGCGATGCCATGGACATGCTTGCCAAAACATAATGCTCAAGAGCGGATTCATAATCTCCTTTAGCATCACAGATAAGTCCCATCAGTCTCCTATCTGCTGCTTCTTCAAGTGAAGCAGGGCCACCATTTTCTCGGTGGATGTCAAGTGCCATCTGACATAGTTTCTCAGCCTCATCAAATTGCAAAGCTTGAACATGAGCCTCAGCCAAATACCTGCATGTCTCGCCAACTCGAGGATCTGTTTCTCCCAACACTTGCCTCTGGATTTCCAGACCAGCTGTGTAACACAAAATTGAATTTTCAACTTGTCCGATCATTGCGTAGGCATCACCCAATTGCATGCACCCAGCAAATTTAGCAAGAGCATGGTTTTGGCCATCTTCTAATACAGGAATTTCAATGGACTGCTCTAGCACAGGAATTGCCTCGTTATATTGGCCTAGACTGCAGTATATTGCTGCTAAAACATGTAAAGACATCACATGCTCCAAATTGGGCTTCCCGTTTGTACATGCCTCAAATGATTTAGTAGCTCGTATAGCAAAGTCAAGAGCCTTTTGTAGGTTTTCACCTGAAGAAATCATATCCCTTGTCTGTTTAAGTAAGAACGGTCCGAGGTCAGGGTTGTCTAAACCTGCGCCAAGAAGATTCTCAGTTCCACTCTGAAACTTTCCCCGCAGAGAAGCGAAATTTCTCTGCTTCTTCATGGGGAAAGCTGCATTTGGTTTTCTCATGTTCCTTTCATACGGCCTGCCAACCAAAGGTTTCTCATGAGAAGATCTGCTTCTGGGACTCGACTTCCCAGAGTCTACAGTATCTGATTGCAAGCGGAAAAGCTGTTTTCTTAAACTTGCGGATTGCATTCTGTCCCTACTTGTAGACTTCTGATCAATAGATCTACTATCCTTCTCAGGGACAGTGTCATCTATATTTCCTTCTTCTTGATGCTCGGCGACCACCTCTTTGGTTATCTCCACATCTCCAACAAGATGGCACAATTCAGAATCAATCCTTGATTCCTCGCCATATGACAAAAAACTAGCTCTCGAAGGTGAAGGCTCAGAGCTCTGCATCTCACAGACATTTCGGTACAACTGGTCAATGGAGGTGTCAATCAACCCATCAATGGCCAGGTCAATGGAATCACTGCGAGGACTCTGTGGACTCGATGCACATTTTGGAGATCGTTGCTGGTTTAAGCTTCCCTTGTAAGGTGAGTAGTCCCCGTTGGTATCATTACCTATTCCTTCTCCACTAAGCGCATCCATGGCCAGTCCAGGCATTTCCCTGAAGAATAATCAATCAACAGTCAGGAAATTAAAGAATGTATGAAGCCTACGATCATGTAAAAATATGAGCGAGAGATGTTAGTGAAAAAGAAATGAAGCTTCTGCAGGAAGTGCAGAACCCGAATTCAAGATCACAGGCATGAATGGAAATGGAAACAAATTGTTGAAGTAACTTCCCATTTGAGCAGAAGACTGATACATAATTTGAAATATAAACTATGAAGAATCCATATCAAATCACTAAAAAAACATTCCACCTAATAAAACGTATGCTCTGTCTTCAAAATGCTTTACTACCAAAGTCTGAAACAACGCAGCACTGCATATCTGGAATTGCATTATGCATACGCAGAAAAGAAAGAAATCAAAAGTAAAACCTTAATTGCGAGATATCAAAATTCAAGGAATACACTTAAGAAAAACAGGGAACAATTCTAAAAGAAGAAGAACAAGAAAACTAAAAGGAAGCAAAGTAAGGAAATGATAAATGAGTGGTACCTTGGCTAAAACACAATGTATTTTATTCAAGAGAAAGAAAGACCTACCCAAGTTTGCCTTTATGTTGTCTCTGGGGACGTCTATACAGAAATGGTGTGTACATATCGATTTCCCTATATATACCAACCAGGAGCTGAAGAAGGCGGCATGTGGGAGGGTAGGGGGCAAAACTGGGAATTGAAAGCAGGGATCAATGTATATATAACTTCAAATTATTGAAAGCATAAGTCCTTGCTCTAGATAGACATGTAATACCATATGTCGATGTGGGGTTTGCACTTGCAGAGATGGGAATGTTGAAACAATAAGGAAGGCGACATCTCCCCCACCCACATCTCTCTATCTTTTTTTCTTTCGTTCTTATTTATGTTTAACATAACAATTGCTAGAAAATTTTTAAGCGATAATTATAAATTTGAAATATTGGATAATGTTTTGTCTTTTTTTAAATGACTCCGAGCGTTATGGAGTTGGCGCGATTAACGGCTTTTCAACGGAAAGAGAAAATATTTAGGTCACAGCCGAAGCTGGAAGGTTTTGTTTCATTGGTATACGTGGACGTACGGGGATTTGGCTCAAATGGGGATTCATCCAATGATTGGATCCGTCAAAGGGGACCAACGTGGACCAGTCGGAGATCGCCAGCTAAGTTCTGGCTGTTGGTGGTCCCAGTGGCAGGCTGACATCTGTAAATTAAGCATTTAAATGACACATTCTCATGGTTTTTCAATTAATATGCATCCTGAACATTGTCGCAAGAGGACATGTCAATTACTAAGGTTGTTGATTATAAAATTCAACATCACCATAACCGCAGTATATGCCGATGTTGCAACTTCCCCTGCCTAGGGGTTAGGACTTAGGACCCAATGGTTTGGGTGGTCATGGGGGAGCTTTGGCTTAGAGATCAACTTCACCATGAAAATACACAAATTGTCGGTCCTTTTGTGTGGTAAACTAGCAAGCTTTAAAGTAGTTAATGGGTTATCGGGTACTAAATGAGAACCAACTTTGAAGCTTAAACTTGATTGCACAATGAAGTTGAGTAGGTATGTTCCAAAACCCAAATGAGAAAACTAAAGGAAAGTCTTAAGTTGAGTAGGTTTCTCACCAATTCAATGACAGGGAATCCAAAAGTGAAATACCAACTAACAAGCTTCATTTTGTATTGGAGTGTGGTAACCACTTTTATACACTTCCGAGCCATACTTCAAATTCTCTCATCACAACAGCGGCAACAATGACAGGAGCCGCTAGAATAATATGATAATGGGATTCAAGGAAGCTTGATTATTGCGGATTATGAATTATCCAACCATCCTATTAATACATGTATTTAATACTATTATGTACCTAACATTGTTCATGACTTGTCTCCTAATCATATTCCAATTATTGATTCCACTCCTCTTCATTATTAACGAAAACAAAGAGCTTCCACACTGCTTGGTTGTCCAAGTAGACTCTAATCCATCATGGATTAGAATGCGTGTCTGTTTTTAATATTTTTTTTAAAAAAATAAAATTTAGAGTTATACTCAACCGAATTTAGAATAGGAGCTTCAATTTAAAATTAAACTCAATCTTTTTTAAAAGCTTTAGATTGAAACTTAATTTATAAATTCATTTATTTTCTAATATTGTAATAGTTACATAAATATAAACAAATATTTATTCAAAAGATATACTCCCTCTTATCCAAAATAAACGTCATTTTAGAGGGATGCACACTTGTTAAAAAAGCTAATGAATTGTTTGATATACCTTATTAATGGTACTACTCAATAATAATGCTTTTTTTATTATTAATATTAACAGTGCAATCATTGTGACATCACGTGCAGAGTTTGGATGTTTTCAACTTTTAATTAAAAATAATTTTTATTGGTTTTGCATTATTTTCATTTCTACCATGTATATGAGCGTCTCTTCATTTCCACCATCCATGTCTATTCGTTTTAACCTTGTATATTGATCTCAACATTGTTGAAAAATTTTAAAATTGATTGGAGCCAAGCACAATACCATATGAAAATTTTAAAGCCTAAAAATTTACAGAATGCTTAAAAAATTTGTAAAGGAACCAAAACCAAAAACTCCAGTGGCTATGTGTATATATATATATATAGAAGGAACTTTAAAAACAACAGCATATGTATTTATGGCTTTCAATTTAGAAAAACAAAATATTGATTTGAATGTTGAAGTAACGTGCAATTTAAATCGAATATCATAGTGGGTGTGGTTAACAGATTTGATAACCTAGACATTGCGGTTTCATTGGGATTTCCAGAACTTACCGGAGCAATATTCAAATCAATTGAAACTTCTCTCTATTTGAAACCCAAACAAGAGTTCGAGCCACTGTTAACAGATGTAGATTCTGATAGTGTGTGTGTGGAAGATGGATTAATCTTATCTCACAATTCAGGTTATTTTTAAACACAGAAATTCTTCAGTTTTATTTTTATTATTATTTTTTATAATAAATAGTTCTCTCCAGTATTAAGAATTTGTTTGGATGTTTCTTCTCATTCATGTTTTACTGTACTGCAGTTATTGTATTTTTTTAAATGTATGTTTTGTATTGCATGTTGTTTCTTTTAAATTTTTCAACACTGTACTTATAGTTAGTTTTATATTTTAAGAACATTTTTTTTAATCTTTTACAAATCCTTTTCAATATTTTTAATATTTATTTACAACACTGCACTAGGAGTATGAAATATTCAATTTTATTTGTTTTCATGTTTGTGTCATTTTATTTTTACAGAGTCATTTTTAACGTTTCATATCATATGTCAATTTTGATTTTATGTTTTATTGTGGCATTATTTTTCATTATGGTGATGGAAAGTTTAAAAACTGATCTAGGCAGTTTTATGCAATTTGTGTTGGTTGTGTTTTTATTTCAGAATTGGTTATTTTAGAAATTGAATGTAATTATTTTCCTTAAAAACAGACACATTATTGGAAGAGGGAATAGTAAGGGAAATAAAGAAAAATTTAACAAATGAGTAGAGATGGGCAATATACAACACTTTATTAGAGAAAAACGTTAATGGAAAGTTGAAAAGAGATACAATCACAGAGGTTGCAGAGTTGTTTTCAATTCATATAAGAACAGTCCAAATGATTTTGAAACGGGCAAAAGATACTCCAAACGGTGAAGCGGTTGATGTGTCCCATAAGAAAACAAAAAATTATGGGCGGAAGAGAGTTCCAGTTCACTTAAATCACGTTCTTCAAATTCCTTTATATTCATGAAAGACTATAATGTCACTTACTGAATCTTTGAAGGCTAGGGGTACAAGTGTTAGCTACACGTCATTACATAGACGTATAAAGCAAGGCCTTATTTGACGTCATTCAAACGCCATTAAGCTGCACTTAAGAGAAGAAAATAAAAAAGCGCATTTGTGATTTTGCTTATCTATGTTGGATCAAAACAGCTTGCCTTACGAGTCAAAATTCGTTGATATGTTTAATGTTGTGCATATTGACGAAAAATGGTTCTATATGACTAGAAAGTCAGAAAAATATTATCTACTTCCCACCTAAGAGGAACCTTTGCGCACATGTCAGAGTAAGAAATACATTGAAAAGGTAATGTTTTTAGTTGCTTTGGCTCGTCCAAGATTTGACAATGAAGGAAATGAAGTGTTCTTGGGAAAAATAGGAGTGTTTCCATTTGATACCTCACAACCAGCTCAAAGAAGAAGTCGAAACAGAGATGCCAGAACATTAGAGATTAAACCGATGACCTCAGTTACGAGAGAAACAATAAAGACGTTTTTGATTGAACATGTTGTACTGGCAATTCAACTTAAGTGGCCCAAAGAGGATTTCAGAAAAACCATATTTATTCAACAAGACAACGCAAGGACACATGTTGATCCAAGTGATAAGGAATTTGAAAAAGCTGCTTCACAACATGGTTTTGATATTAGATTAGTATGTCAACTGTTAAGTTTTTGGCTCCTTTGTTATCCCATATTAGTTGGGGACAACAATTGAGGCAAGACTCTTGCCTATATAAGAAGGTTGCTACCTCCTTGTTTAATGTACCAAAACAAAGTCAAAGATTTGTATGACAAATTTGACTCTAGTTAAATTTCTCTTTTGAGGTGAGAGTTGGGGAGTTTGTCTTGGGTATTTCTTTATGGGTGTGTTGGTGTATTAGGGGATTGGGTGAGAGGAAAGATTGTGTGATTGTAAGAATTTTTCATATAGTGGAATTTCTTCTCAGTGCTTGTGGTTTTTCTCCGATTTGGGAGTTTCCACGTAAATTCTCTTGTGTTATTATTTTTTGATATTTTTGTCTATCAAATATCCTTGGGTGTGAATTTGGGGGGTCTAAATTTCTAACAATTGGTATCAGAGCCAAGGTGTGTTTTTCTTGAAAATTCTAAGCATGCTCTGTGGTCGCAGTTTTGACTGGTATTTCACATTAGAAAAGATTTTCTTGAGAAGGTTCATTTGGTGCGGTGGAGTTTTGGTGTGGTAGTATGGTAGTACATGTCTAGGAAAGTTCTGGCTAAGGAAAGACTTGGTATTTAAGTGTGTCCGTTGTGACCCAGCTCTCTTTCTTGGGAACTTACTTGGTATACTATTCATTTTTACTGTAAAATTCATCAAGGCAGAAGAGCACAAGAAAAATGTTAGAAAATTGTTCGAGAGGTGGAGCGGGTTCGGCAAAAGGCTCCAGGTCAGTTAATGGAGAAACTGACAAGATCGCTAACATTATCTCCATGGATGATGATTTTGCTCTCTAAAAGGGGGGCATGTACATCCTTATGGCATGCCGCTAATCCCAAAGTTGCCATGATAGAGGATGTGTTACTGTTAGCGGGTC
>JAOSBP010000006.1:22387676-22398974 GCA_027563825.1 Erythroxylum mucronatum | reverse complement strand
ACCTACTGTGAAAATAAACTATTCTTGATAAGTACTCCATTGCTCCCCTTTTCCTCTGTATACTTTATGGAGAACAATACTTTATCTCGACACCGGACGAGACAGTATACCTCTGGGAGTCTTTGTCAAGAAACTCCTTCACTATATCTGTGTTCGGAAGTCCACTTTGCAGATGGTTAGGTATGGATTTCTTAATGGTCATCAGATGTAATCTGTTAGACCAATCCTAGGCTTAATAGGCTGCTTTATGAGCTGTCAAACTCATGGATGTAAGTGGAGATGGCTTATCCGTCTGTATGGTTATTTCAATCCTATCTCCATAACCTTCAGAACATCTTCCGTCTAACTCTCCATCTAATTCCTTATATTGAAACAACAAGGGTTTCAATAGTGACACTGATTTGGTTGAGTAGAAAAGTGACTTCTAGATCATAATCTTTAATTCATCACTAATGTAAGACAACAATGATACTAAAGCTATTAATAGTATCTTTCCTGAAAATCCGATCACACATATTATGAAACACCTTTAGGTTGAATACATAACATATGCAATTAGACTTTCACATATAAAAGCGATCGGAACATAAACCATTAACTCTCATGACACTACCACCTTTAGGTGAATAGAACACTTGAGCAACAACCATCCTCCATCTAATACCTTTATGCACATCTTTAAATTCTATGTAAGGCCAACACCTTTGGGCAAAATAACCAAACATAAAATCAGAGACATCCCTAACATATAAGCAAAATAATTTAAATACTGACTTGAAAGGCTAGTTTGGTGACTATATTCTCATCAATATCCAAAAAGTCTACCAACACATAGGATACATCTTTATGTCATCCTCACATCCTTCATGGGCATACTGTATGTGACAATGTAACCTTAAGAAATGCAAAACTCCGAATGCACAATCTCATTGTCACACACACATGCTGAAGACATTCTTCGAAAACTTCATTTGAGACCTTCATAAAAGAAGAATCTCAGTAGAGTGACTATTGTGCGTCAGCAGATACTGAACCGACCTCCTGAGACACGACATCCTCATGTATCTCCTTATGGCAAGTTCGTTGCATAAAAATTCACTCAAAAATGGCTTCAGAATGTCTCAATTCCTCTCTCTATGGATTATCATGCAATCCCGAACACTGAAAATGAGACCCGAGACACGAGAACCTCATGTATCTTCCTCATACGTAATCCGAATCATAAAAATTCAATCGAAATCGAATTCAGAATACCTTAATTCCTTTTTCTGGAGTTAAACCTTGATTTATTACATATGTAATAAATCCATAAAAATAGAAAAATGTTACTTTATAAATTTCCCAAACCCGAAAATTAACCCAAAACACTCCGGGGCACCTTATGAAAAATTTGAAATTTTTTGGGGTTTTTTTTATGGGCACTGCAGATGACGTCAGCGGCCGCGTCTGAGCTCCTAGCGTGTGCACGCACACGTGCCCACACGCAGACGCACGGGAAACTGTGCGGGCATGCGTTGAACGCGCCGCCACGTGGCGTACATCCGTGTGCCCACATGTCCACCGGTGGACGGCCCGGATGGGCACGTGCGCGGCACGCAGGCTATGGGTCGTGCGTGTGGTGCACGAGCGACACACGTCGACCGCGGGCTGGAGTCGCGCGGCGCACGCGCCTTCTGCATGAGCGCACAGTAGCGCCGACACACGCGCCCGACGGTCTTCCACCCCTCTGACGCTGGTGACAATTTTTGGCATCCCAGAAGCCCATTTTTTGCTCCGGTTGGGATGCGGGCCCCACGCGTGACACACGCCGACCGCGGGTTGGAGCCGCGCGGCGGGCGACCATTGGCGTGTGCCAAGCACGCGCCTTCCGTATGCGTGCACCCCGCGCATAGTAGCGTTGTCGGGCCCATATGTCACACACGCCCGACGGTCTCCTACCCCTCTGACACCGGTGACGATTTTCGGCATCCCAAAAGCTCATTTTTTGCTCCATTCGGCCCGTTTTTCGTAGCTAATCTTATGTAAACTACTTTTACACAATTATTTACGCAAAAAAGCTGAAAAACGAATCAAAAGCAACGGAAAACCAAATGAGATGAAAAATCGAAAAACCTTCGTTTCCGGCAATTCAATCACGTAACCGTTCTGATACCACATGTTAGTACGTAGAGGGTACCTTATTACGTACCCCGGGGTCCCGTGAAAGGATTAAAAACGAAGGTAATGCGGAATACCTGGATTCGGTTCCATCTCATATTCTGATGCTAATTTCGAGCTCCAAATGTCTCCGAATCTCCCTGGTCCTTTAGTGGAAAGTGCTCACCGGCTCACGGGCAAGGCCTTTCTACAGTTTTCTCAAGTCCCGAGTTTCCTTAAGGGGTCAGGAACCTTATGCTCGAGAATCCTCTTTTTGAGTAACTGCAGGAGACCTTACCTTTATATAGTTTTTATATCGGGCTTCTCCATCACAAGGCCGATATAGACCCGGTCCACACTAATCGGGACCTATTTTTTACCCGGACTTCGACCCATTGATTTAGATCATTTGTTGGGCTACTGAATTATCTTTATCTGGATCAAATGGGGTAGCTTAACCGATAATTTATTTAAAACCAAAATTGCAATTAATGTTAGTCCAACCTTATAAGACATTGACAAAATTGCCCTTAGGGGCAAAAATATGTTATAGTTTTTTCTGATTGGATTTTGTACTAATTCGTAATCTATCATGTGCAGCTTCATTTTGGCTTCCTTTCTTACCATTTGGCTTCAGTACACGTTTTATAGACTTGTCTAGTCTAGATTCCAGGCTGGTCCTCAGCTTTGTCATAGTGAGGTTGACTACTTCTTTATCTTGAGAAAATTAACCAACATCGCATATGAACAAACCCATTAATCTTTCAAGATCCTATTCTCTTTAGCTCCTCTTATAGGTGATTAGTATGCATCTTACCACTGTCTCCTTTATCTACATTGAATTATCCAGACCAGTAATGAGATGGCAGGGTAACATAGCAATTGAGCTAGCATTCCATGCTTTGTGTAATAAATTATTAATCCCACAACACTTGAATAATACAATTATGCTTCATGTACCATACATCAGATATACATTATTGATGCAGAATAATTGATGAGCATACCTTACTTTGTGTTCAAACATATCCTAATACTTGCATTAATGTAACCAAATAAGCTATACAACTAACATCAGTTAGAAACTTACCTGATAGTCCACAGAAGCACAGCTACAGTAATGCACTCAGGACATGTGTCTAGAATGTGTAACCTAACGTACTAATTTGACAGCAGGAGAATGCTATGAAAGAAAAGAGGTTCCCATGATTTCATCAGTAATTCGGTTATTTTTGGTAGACATGCTAAATGTTTTTACTAGCTATGAAGTAGCATTGGTTATAAATTACTATTATTATGCAATTAATGTGATTTTTGGGCTCCTGTCCGTTGACTTGATCTACAAGCACAATCGTTAAACTAGTGTTCTCTGCTGCACCGCTATCTTTCCTTGATTATTCTGTTTTTTGTTAGCATTAACAGGTTGATTGTGAATGATTATAGGATATTGCCAACTTTTGAACTTCATAACACCTCTTCTGCTTTTCTGTAGGCTTCTTCAAACTTATGAGGCTTTTTTCACTTAAGAGTTTTTTAATGATTTAATATTTCTTTTGTTTCTATTTGAGGACATCAAATTTATTTTTACATTTCTTCTCCTCCTAGGTTCTTATCTTTTCCTTGCTTCCATTTTTAATTAGAAATGGATGGAAAGCACAAGGATGATGTACCAATGCTATCAGACATGCATCATTATTCAATGGATGAAAATGTAGATTCTCGATTTCAGGAATTCAGTTCCAGGAATAAAAATACATCATCTATTCCTATGAATTCTGTGGAGTCTTCTGAAAGTGAGCACAATCTTGTTGGTTACACTGGTCCATTGCGTAGTGAAAGAAGAACTCCATTGATTCAAATGAGTGGTCCATTGTTTATTAACCGTAAAGCTGAACATCCTTTTGGGCCCAACCATTTTTCTACTAAAATAATGAAACCAAAGGCAGAACGATTCCCTTCTTTTAGTGGATTGGAGATCAATGAAAATCCTGTTAGTAAAAATGAACATCTACTGAAGTCTGGACCGTTAGGAAAGTGTGATAATCCTTACTGCACAACATGCCCTTCAATTTACAGTACCCAAGCAAATGGTCCAAAACATTCAAGGGCTTTGAGTATATTTGACCCCAAGGTAAGCTAGTTGCTCCTTGTTAAATTTGATGTTATATTTTAGTGGGATAATTCTACTTGTGGTCAATGGCATTTCAAAAAGCAGAAACTTTCTTGATTCTGTTACTATAACAATAACATTATTGACATATTTTTCCCTGATTGTTGTCTTAGTTAATTGTCTAGAGTCATTTCTCTAATTACAACTTTCTGCTATTCTAGATGGCATTAATTTCTATTGGACTTTCTTTTGCCTTAAAAAGCACAACAAAACACAGTTGAGTTTATATCAGTTAATCAAGTTTTTTTGTGGTACTAAATATGTTAATGAACACCATTGTATTTGTTTGCTTTCTAAGCTATATGCAAGCTCAATTATTCGCTTCAAATCTCTTCTATTTTCACATAATTATGAAAATTGCAATATGATACATATATTTTACTTCTCAACTTTGCTCCAAAGTCATACTGATACTCCCTTGCAATTACCTTTGTTGGGAAGACAAAAGATGCTCTATTTTCTTGATTTAAGTTCTTAAAGGAACAAGTATCATGAGTATAAGTGAATAATATTTATCCATTAGGGCGGATTGCAATTTATAATATTTCATTTTCTACTTCTGTAGTTCTGTTTCATTTTTACTTTCTGTTTTCATGGTTTTTTCTATCTTGACAGAGAAATCTTCTACTTCTGTTCTTAATTGTTCTAAGCATAATCATTGAGTTGGAGCACTATTAACATAGTCCTATTATGGGAGAATTACTCAAATCAATATGTTTTACAAACAGTTTGTCAGTGCCTGTGACGGTCCTAATGCATGATACATTCTTTTAAAATTTTGGCATTTATTTGCTTTCCAGTTTTAATTACATATAAATTGTTTGTTCTTTCTACTTTAATCATTGAATTCAGTAATATCAACCTGTTGAACATATAAATTCATAACATTCTAACATATGTGATCCTGGTACTTTAACTTCACTTTTAAGTCATCATAGTATTATATCTTTGCCGTAATGGAACTATTTGTTCTTTTCCTTTTTCAGCTCCAAACTGTTATTTATGGGGATGCTAAAGGCTGGGCAAGGAGGATCATTTCTTTTCTGAATCAACATATTCCCATTATGAATCCGCATGCTAAAGTTGTTCAGCAATGGAACAAGTTTTTTGTGATTTCTTGTTTGCTGGCAATTTTCATAGACCCTTTATTTTTCTTCTTGCTGTCGGCGCAACAGGTAAGTTTTATTTCCACATGGTTGTATAAGCTCTAGTCTTGTCCTAAAAGTTTTTTCATACACCAAATTTTATAAACGAAAAGCGTTTGTAGTTTTGTAAAATTTCTTATTACAACCTTGGACTAGGCATATGTCGAACTTTTCTGATGCAAAAGAACTTTAAGTCTATAAAATAAATAAAAGAGGAAAGATTAATCAATCACAAGTTTTAATTTGGTGGGATGAGGATTGAGAATTGGATTGATATCAAAGATAAAGGCTGAAATTCATATTGTATTAAATTTGTGAGTTTTAGCTACTAGTTAATAATTCTTCTATTTGTCCTACATCATTTTCCCTTTCAAACTTCTCTTTGTCAATTCTTTTTTTTTTCATTCTCTAGATAAAATTGCAGAAAGAAAAACACGCTGAAAATCTTTTTCAATTTTATAGCCCTTTTATTACATGATTTTAACATAATCTCCTATTTAGAGTATGGGACATTATGATTACCCCCCAAAGAATTACACCCCATTCCATCATAGTTCACAAAGTCACTATTAAATTTCCATGACGAGCTCAGTTTGGAATTGATCCCCAAACACACTAAATAATGCTACAAGTATCTGCATCTAATTGGGACTTAAGGTGCTAAATCTTTCTCAAAATGGTTTAATTTTTCTAGGAAAATAATGCCTCTAGTATCTGCTTCTAATTAAGATTTAAGATGCGCACTTCTTTCTCAAATTAATTTAATTGATTCTAAGTTACTTTTAAGGGAGCTTGTAAACAAGGAAATACACCATCTCTTACAACCTTAAAAAATTGGGCTATAGGTTCTTTCTACAACATAAATCACTTTCATCATTCGCCCCTTACTGATTTAGGATAGACCTCTACTTGTGCTGATACAATAGTTGAAATTTCCCTCTGTTTGAATGCAGGAGCATAAGTGTATAGTCATCAGTTGGCCGATGACCACAACACTTGTGGTTTTTAGGAGCATGACTGATCTTGTCTACTTACTAAACATATTTCTTCAGGTATACCGTCCTCTCTGCTCATATTATTGCTCTATTTTTTTTGTTTAGTATCAATGGCGCCTGTTAATAATATTTACAATTGTAGGTTCACCAATATTCCAATATAAGACATAGAAACTATTCCAACATAGGTTAACTAAATTTCTTGTATAAAATATATTATTAAACCTCACAATGAAGAATATGAACCAAAGTTAGAAAGTTTTTTTGAATTTGTGCCAAATATGAGGAGTAACTCTAACGAGAATTCATGTTGTACATTTAGTTCATCCTAGAAAAATCACTAATAAAATACAAGATATATCTAAATTTGGAACTTTTGAACATGAACTGGAACCAATAGTACAAACCAAAAAGCAAGGGAATTGGATCTTGTTTATTGACTCCGGGAACACCAAGTAACTTGACAAGACTGACATTCCAAATTGGGTCTAGAATTATCTTGCAAGAGGCTCTTCTATAGTCCATCATTCACCAAATGTTTTAAGTCCCTTGCTTTTAAAAGACGCTACTTACTTTCTTCTGCTTCATTATTTTGTGCAGTTCAGATTAGCTTATATAGCTCCCGAGTCAACAGTTATGGGTGCCGGAGAGTTGGTTGACCACCCTACAAAAATTGCTTGGCACTACTTCCGTGGATACTTTTGGGTTGATATACTTGTTGTATTACCACTGCCTCAGGTTTGTTTACTTCATTTTTCCATATTTCTTGATGACTCCTTTAATGAAGTTCACTATCGTCCATAATATGTTGCCCCTTCTTGTCAACATTACATGTACAGAATGTCCTCTCAAATATCTTACGAAGTTTCTGGCCTTATCCAGTATTCATTTTCATGCTAAATTATTCAGGTCATCGCCTTGGTAGTCCTGCGTAAGCATTTGGGATCATCTGGAGCAAATAATGCAAAAAATCTCTTAAGGGCAGCAGTTCTTGTCCAATATGTTCCAAGGTTGTATAGGTTTTTACCTGTTCTTGTTGGCCAGTCTCCAAGTGGTTTCATATTTGAGACAGGATGGGCTAATTTCTTCATAAATCTTCTCACCTTTGTGTTGTCTGGCCATGTTGTTGGTTCATGCTGGTACCTTTTTGGCTTACAGGTGTGCAGAAGTCATTAACTCAATTCTTACTATGCTTGTTGAACTCTCTTCTTCAACATTTTTGCCATCCTTGTAATACATGACTATTTTTCTGTTATGATCTTTAAATTGACAACTAATCAAACAAACTATTTCAGGAAAATGTTCCAATCACTCTCCTTTAGTTCATCAAACAAACTATTTCAGGAAAATGTTTCAATCACTCTCCTCTAGTTCATTTTTAGAGTACTATGGTTTTATCAGGTCATTTCTGTTTAACCACTTCGTACTGCATAATATGTCAGTTGTTCTATATTTACTGGTAATTTTAATTTATGTTTGAATATTTTCACTAATATTAATGCTGGGATTGAATTATTATTAGATCCATGAAAGTGCGAAAATACATTTTTCTTCATCTTCATACTTCCCCTTTAATTATTCCATTCTTGTAACTCAAATATCCCAATTTTGTCAATCCATTTTACTGTCTGTTAGATTGTTGTCAATGCATTTTATTCTTAGGTTGGCATTTCTTCATTTTCTCTGTTTTGTTGAAGCATCATGGCCATGTTATATATTTTCTTTTTCTCAAGTATTTTGCTCGCTATGTTTGTTGCAATTCGCCTGTTAATTGGAAAGTAGTGAAAAAAAAAAACTACACATATGATGATTGCATAAAATGTTCATGTGAGTTCCCTCCTCACCTTCAATTTTTTTTCTCGTAGCAGAGGGTTAACCAGTGTCTTCACGATGCATGCAGCAATTCTACTATGAGGGATTTTTGTAAGGATTTCATAGATTGTGGACTTGGTTATAATGTCACAGTAGATGGTACCATTGGACGAAGGAAAACTTGGGGACAAAATGAGAATGCTAGTGCTTGTTTTACAACCGACAACTTTTCATATGGAATCTATAAACAAGCTGTAGGCCTCACATCCGAGCCCTTCTTGACTAGATACATATACTCATTGTTTTGGGGATTTCAGGTAATCAGAATTTACGCCATTTCTTTGTTTATAATGTATGTGAACTCTTTTTTTCTAGGCAGGTGAAACATTATAGTATTTGATGGAAGCTTGTTGTTTAAGTATGTTTCTATAAGAAAATGCTGCATGTTATACCCACATTGCCGGAGTCATTCGGGATCATACCCACTTCAACGCCCTTTATCAATAGAATTTAGTATAGATGGAAATATTTACTTCCACAATAAGGATGCATTTTTTCAACATTGTTTCTTTCCTACCTAGTGGAGCAGTTGGTTGATGCCTATTGAGTACTTTCAACATACCCAAGTTTTACTTTCTGATTTAGATGCTTCTGTGTTAGAGTTTCACTCTCTTCCATATGCTTGATGCGAAAGATGCTTTTCTTTCCAACTTTTCATTATAAAGAGAGGTGTTCATTAAATATACCTATGTATGTTTTACATCTTTCTCTTTTTATCTCCTGTTGAAATGAGCTTATATGTTCCATTTGTGTAGCAAATAAGTACACTCGCAGGAAACCAAGAACCAAGCTATTTTATATGGGAAGTCCTCTTCACTATGGGCGTCATTGGTCTAGGGCTGCTGCTTTTCGCTTTTCTCATAGGAAATATGCAGAACTTTCTCCAGGCTCTTGGTCGGAGGTAAAGTCATAAACTTTGTTTCTCTTAATGCTTATGGACAGGCCACTTACTTGACATGTGAGACACCCAATTGGCTTAATTTGGGTTGTTGAAAATACAGGTTTATGTATCAGATTCTCCTTAAAATTCTTTGTATTTATGTTATGAAGTCATGGTTGGTAATATTACTGCTTCCCCGTAAATCTTTGTCCAAAATGACTATTTAAAGAATATTTTTCATTCAATCTTAGGGCTTTCTAGTTAAGTCGCAAAATGAACACTTCAATTGCTCCACCATGTCTGAATGCTTGGCCTAAAGATTAGAAAAATGATTCAATAGGTGACATTTTTTGAATAAGGTTCCTCTAGCAATGTGCCTCATGCATAGTTATGTGCTTAAATTTGGTGGGAAAGCATTTTTCAGCTGTCCTATTACTACTGGAAGGACGACTACTGCATGAATAAATTGAGCTTGGTAACTCATTAGTTTTAGTTTGTATCAGAATATACTGAATGATTTCCTACCCAATAGCGATTATAGATAGATTGCTTATAAGTACTGCTAAATTTTCTGTAATCAAAGTGTATGAATCACCTTCTTTTGACATAAGAATCTATACTTCATTACAGATTGAATGTAAATTTGGGAAAAACGTTGAACTCTGCTTCTACAACTAAAAACTTTGATATGCAACAAATTGAACCCAAGTTAAGACCATGTGGATTATGTTTATTTAAGGGAAAAAGCTTGAAAGCACACTTGAAATGTCCTGACTATCTTTATATAAATTTTATCTCCACATTCTATACAGCCATAAGTCTTAGACATATATGGAGGGGAAATGTGATCTTACATCAGAAATATCTCTCTATGTTTGACATGTAAAGTGCAGTTGTTGGAATTATTCAGGATTCATCTTTGCTTACTCAAATAGTTTGTCTGGACCTGATGTTAGAGCATTATCTTTTGCCATAAACTGATGTAATTTGCATATTATTTATGAGGCTATTAGAAATGCATCTTGGAAGAAATAATATAATGTCATGTTCTGCTTCCTACACAACTGGACCAGAGTGCCTTCTCATGGATCAACCTTTTCTGAGTTATTTTTAATCAAATTCAAATAGAATATAAAGGAACGATCTTTTGACGTTAGCCTTTCTTTTGTTCTCCTCTCAGGAGAATGGAAATGTCATTAAGGCGGCGGGATGTGGAGCAGTGGATGCGTCTTCGACGCTTGCCACCAATACTTAGAAGGTGCACCATTTTGTTTTCTCATGACGTGTTACGGAATATTTTTCCCTGCCTTTTATCATCTAATTAACTGGGATCCTTTTATTAATCATAAATTTATATTTAGTGACAATCTTAGGAAGACCATGTAACTTGTGCTAGGAGTCCTTTGAAGTCCTAGGTGTCCAAACTTATTGGGCTGCTCTAATTTCAATACATAGTAAGTTGCTTAGATACAAATTCACAAACTTTATCACCTTCTCCATGAAAAAAATTCCTCCAAGAATTTATTGGGGCCCATGTCAACTGCTTCTTGTATCGACGGATAGTACTTGATTCATAAGAAATTTTGGTTTCTCTAGGCCTTTGTTCTGTTCCTATCTATGAATCATGTGTAGCCCTTGAAGTATGTTATGGCATGGAACTTATGGAAATTGTTTTACTTAACCAACAAGGATTATCTGCCTACAGTGTCCAAAATTTTGCTCTTGCTAATACAAGTTCCTGATCCATTCTCTGTGAGTTAACTTGTGAAAGTAATCAGACAGTACCCAAAAAATCGATCATCGTAGTTGCACATTTTGGAAATATAATTGTTTATTTGTAGAGGGGATGAGGTTGGATCTGAACCACATCTCAAGGGTACCTATGAAAGAATGTTATGAGATGATGTAGAAAAGCAACAGAGACAACCTAATGCATTCTGAGAACTAAAGGGTCAACTATCTACTTATATTAGTAGGGAAATTCAAGCAATAAATAATATCCAATATATGATACATAAGAAACATTCATATGTAGATAACATAACAACAATAGATCTCTAAGGAATACTACTAAGAAAATATTGAAGGAATTAAAAAAGT
>JAOSBP010000006.1:22336289-22359593 GCA_027563825.1 Erythroxylum mucronatum | reverse complement strand
GTACACATTTCTAATTGTCACATGTGCATCATTAATTGGACAATTGATCATATTTATATTCTTTGCTCATTATAGAGACACATTTGGAGCGTCGACCTACCGACGTGGCAGAGATTTCCCAGCATTAGCTCGAAAGTTATAGGTGAGTGACTGAGATGGCTTTTCTGAATTATTATATGCTTACTATGGAGATAATGGCGGGTTAGAAATTGTGTTTTGTTTCTGACTGGATTACGGACAGATGGTCTGATGTAATGAGAGATTTTGGCATAGAAGTGTCTTGATGTGAAAATTGTGAAATTGTTTGCTATTACTGTGAATTGCCTCTGATGTGATACATTTATTGTTTGTGATATATTGACTGCTAAATTGGGCATATGCATTTCATACACAAATTCACGAACTGATAATAACAGTTGTGACTGGAGCAACCGCCAATACTGAAAAAGAGCCTTGAGCTCGATGGGAGGTAGTGCATACCCAGAAGGCTCTCCTACTCCTAAGACGCGTTTACTGTTTATATGGGACTGTTAAGGCACTCGGGCACAACACTGTATTAAAATAGTAAAAAGTCACATATGCATTGCATACATACTGGATTGAATATTTGTGATGGGAAAAAGGCAAGAATGCCTTGTACATTTGGTACTTCTGAATTTGTCTTTGCGAAATGCTCTGTAATTTGTCTGTGTGATGCATGAATTGGGCGAACCATCGATGATAGTTCCTCACTGATTTCGCAAACTCACCAAAATTGCAACCTATTTTTTAGGATCGTGAGCAGAACCTAGCTCCAGAGAGACTGTAGAGCCGTGTAAATCAGATTGGCAAGAGAGGCTATGGCTCACAGGTCGGTCAGTTGGGATTCTTTTTGGGATGACCTAGTTAGGAGTGTTATTTTGTTTTGATGTATAGCAGTTAAGTTTTCAGAGTGATAGACAAACTGAGAATACTGACAGTTATGTAAATTACTGAGTTTGATAAATGAAATGGGAAAAAGTTTGGTTTTTAAAATGTTGCAATTTAATATTAATGTTTTATTCTGGTGATGCCATGAGGAGTATAGTGTTGTTTGTCTGTAGTTCTCTCTTATCGTAGGATATGTACTGGAATGACCTACGGACGTTCTGGTGGGTACTCTACGGTATGGGGGCACTACATCATATACCGGGTAAAATCAAACTATTTGTTTGGCAGTTGATAAGAAAGACACTTTCCTGTAGAGCCATACTAAAACAACGACACATGGACATACTTGATATTTGTCCTATATGCAATAAAGGCACAAAGAGCGACCACCATCTTTTTCTACATTGTGAGTTTGCTGCTTCTGTTTGGTGTCTCTACTCTGTGATTTGGAACTTGGCACCTGATGCAATGGTACAACCTTGGCTGGCTTCTATTATGATGAACTCTACGAAGACATAGAAGGAGGAGGTTTGCATGATTTTGTGGAGCATATGGACCCACCGTAATGAAGTTATATGGAGACAGAAAATTCAGACTCCATCTACTGTTTTTCAGAGAGCCACTACAACATTGTTGGAATGGATTACTGCTCAAACTAGGAAACAAAATACAGCAGCCAAGATTCAACACCATCCATCCAAATGGGAGGCTCCACAACCGAATCATTTTAAGTGTAATGTGGATGTGGCACTTTTATCTTCGGGTTTTTATGGCTTAGGTATGGTGATCCGGGACTGCAAAGGATTCAATTGTGGAGGTAAGCTAATGATTTTACCAGGTTGGAGGGATCCTCAGATTGGTGAAGTCTTATGTTTTTGCGAAGCACTAAGCTGGATTAAGAACCTCCCCTTTAAGGAAACGGACTGTCAAATAATTACACATTTCTTGACATCCACACAAATTTTCCCCTCTTACTTTTCATTTATTATTGAGGATTGTAAAGCTCTGATTAATGAGCATCGTTTTATTTCCACTGCTTTTATTAAGAGACCAACGAATCAGGTCGCTCATACGATAGCTAGAGCGGCCAATTCTATGTCTGGTTTTGAATGGGGGGTATGCCCACCTACTTTTCTGTATGACGTTTTAGCTTTCGATATGAATAATATGCGCTGAGCGCATCTGACAACGTTCAAAAAAATGGTAATGTCAACTTAAACAATTATAATGGTGGATTGGAAGACTATGTCACATATATAGAGGTTGCAATTTGAGATGTGAAGGATACTTCTACACTTGGAGCAATAAACAACAAAGCATGTAAAACGTAAGCAAAAAGTTAAATAAAGCTTTGTTCAATAAAGAATAGTTATGTCTTTCCCTCAAGTTTAGTTTCATCTGGTAAGCCAAGATTCTTATATAGTAGTCTAATTATGATCCATAATTTGTTCCCTCCTCCAGCCAAAAAAGGCCCTTTTTGTTTTATCAATTTTGTTACAAAAGTGGTTGGCTTTGAAGAAGCAATTATAAAAGGAATTTCTCATATTTTGGTGGCTTCAAACCTTTTATAAGTATAAGGAAGCTAGATATGATAAAGAGGGAACTCAAGCTTCTCAATCTTAATAGATTCATTGACACCCAAAAGAATATGGATGAGACCCAAGCTCTCCTTCTTGGAATTCAAGAATAAATTAATAGTAACCTTGATGATGTTAAACTTCTTACGAAGGAAAAAGAAGCTCTTTTAAACTATTACAAAGCTTTATAGGTCCATAACTCTATCTTAAAATAGAGAGTAAGGGTTTTATGGCCAAAGAAAGGAGACAAAAATATAAAATTTTCATAGATCCATTAAAGCTAGGAAGAATTCCTACAGAATCCCTTTACTAATAAAGCAAGATGGTGGAATAACTAATTATCAAGATAAGATTAGTGATAAAGTTTAAATTTCTTTAAAAATACCCTAAGGTCACAAGCAGTGTATTCATTCTCTCTGCATTTACTCAAAGGCTTTATTAACCATCATTTCATTGAGAATAAGTTACATAATCTAAACAAACCTATAACTAGTGATGAAGTAGGAGTTTTATTTTAGTTGAATTATGGTAAATTACTTATACTTGATGGGCTCAATGTATTATTCTTCTAGAAAGATTGGCCATAGAATAAGGATATAGTCATAGATGTAATCCTTGAATCTTTTGTTAAAGCAAAAATGCCAAATGAGATTAACAGAACACTCATCACCTTTATCCCCAAAATTCTCGACCCTTCCTTTATCGTAGATTATAGACCAATATCATGTTGTAACATCTTGCAAAAAATTATGTCTAAATCCTATCTATAAAGAAAGTTAGTGATAGGTAGCCTTATAAATATAGCTCAACGTGCCGTTGTCCATAACAAGTTAATTGGCAATAATATTCTACTAGCTCAAAAAATATTTAGATCTTATGGGAGGAAGAATGTTCCTTCTTCCCCAAAAATTATGTAGAAAAAATGAACCTTTATAAGGGTTTTAACTCTATTAGATGGTGATTTATCTCTCACATATTGGAAGCTTTTGGATTTTTAAAAGTGTTCATCAAAAGGATCCAAGTCCTCCAGTTAAGTTTAAAGAATTGATGATGATCCTGAGGTGGAGCCAATTCCTGCAAAGACTTCTAGTCGTCCACAGAGATAGCGACGCATGCCTACTCATCTACAGGATTATGTTGTTGGCACTGTTTATGATTCTTTTTATGATAGTGATGGTACTGTTCACTATGCCTTGTTTGCAAATTGTGATCCTTTATCATTTGGGGATGCTGCTCATGATGATTATTGGGTGAAAGCTATGGATGATGAGAATCATGCTATTGAACATAATAGTACTTAGGATCTCACTACACTGCCCAAGGAAAAGAAACCAATTGGTGTTAAATTAGTGTACAAGACTAAGTACAAACCCAATGGAGAGGTGGATCGCTTCAAAGCTCACTTGGTAGCTAAAGGTTACAAGCAAAAGTCAAGTATTGATTATTTTGAGGTGTTTGCTCTTGTTGCTGAACTTGATACTGTGATAATATTACTTTCACTTGCTGCCTAAAATAGTTGGAAAATATTCCAAATAGATTTAAAGTCTGCATTTTTTAATGGTGCTCTTGAGGAGGAAGTGTACGTTGAACAACCTCTAGGTTATATTAAGAAGGGGGAAGAAGACAAGGTTTATACGTTGAATAAGGCCTTGTATAGATAAAAACCAACGCCTAGGGCACGGTATACTCGTATTGATTCTTATTTTTTTAATCACAGCTTTCAAAGGTGTCCTTATGAGCATACTTTATATATCAAATCTAATCCACTGGGTCTGCGACGAATCCAGGATTTTAGTCTTGGGGGGGCTGGCGCCTATATATATGTATATATTCTAAAAAATTTTAGTCTGGAGGGCTGGCGCCTATATATATATGTATATATTCTGAAAACTTTTAGTCTTGGGGTACCCCCCTGGATCTGTCCCTGCACTGGGTGATCTTATCATTGTATGCTTGTATATGGATGATTTAATTTTCACAGGCAATAATCCAAAATTGTTAGTGAGTTTCAAGGAGGCTATGATTTCTCAATTTGAAATGACTGATACGAGCTTGATGTCTTACTTCCTTGGTATTTAGGTGAATCAAACATATGCAAGGATTTTTATTTCCTAGAAAAAAATATGCATTTGATATTTTGAAGAATTTACGATGGAGTCGTGCAACCCTATTTTGACTCTTACCAAAGACAGATTGAAGCTTGTGAAAGATGGCAGCGGTGAATTAGTTGATGCAACTAATTACAAGAAATTAGTTGGGAGTTTGCCTTACTTAACTGCTACGAGGCTAGATATCATGTATGGTGTTAGGATAATTAGCAGATTTATGGAGAGTCCTTGTCAATCTCACTTGTAGTCAGCTAAGCGTATATTGAGATACGTTAAAGGTACACTTAGTGGTGGTATTTTCTATTCTTGTAATAATGATGTAAAGCTAATTGGATATACAAACAGTGATTGGGCAGGTAATGTTAAAATGAGAAAAAGTACTTCTAGTCTTGTTTTTCGTCTTGGCACTGGAATGTTTTCGTGGTCGTCTAAAAAGCAATAAGGGGTTGCTCTCTCTATCGCAGAAGCATAGTATATTGTCATAGTACATTATGCTACTCAAGTAGTTTGGTTGCAAAGAATACTTAGTGAGTTAAAACATCAACAAATCAAGCCTACAAAGTTTTTTTTTGTAACAACAAGTTGGCAATTGCAATGACAAGGAATCCTGTGTTCCATAGTCGCATCAAGCATATTGACATCAAGTATCACTACATTGAAGACTCGGTGAAAGACAATAAGATTGTGGCCGAGTTCTGCTCATCTAAAGAGCAAGTTGCAAATATCTTTACAAAGTCATTGAAAGTATGTGTTTTTGAAGCTTGAAGAGGGTGCTTGACATGGTGAAGCTTGAAGACTTGGTTTAAAGGAGGCGGAATTAAACCAAGTTGGTTAGGTATCATTTATCTATTAGTTATATTTGTGTGAGTGTTTGCATACAATTAAGCCTTCATTTAACCTAAGTATATATAAGTTAAGTATGTACCTTACGGTAAGAAGAAGGAAAAAGGTCAAAACAAAAAATTATTTGGTGGTGTGTTCATGTTTGCCGAGTTAAGGCTGTGACGGTCTTGGTTTGATAAATCACGTTAGATTTATGGGTATTTAAATTTACTTCATATAGTGATATAGTATATATATTAAACGATTAGCTTAGTACAAACAAGAAGTTATTAATTTATACCTTATAGTTAATAAGTTGATTATAATTTTTGTGACAACTATGCAAAGACATTCTTTATCTTATAAATATTTATTTCATCAACTAATATATAAGATAAATAATGTGATAAATATATATTGTAAATAAGATTTTGATATGAATGAAATTTATATTGCACTTATATGTCATCCATAATTTATTCATAATAATGGAGTGTAACCAGGTAAGAATTTACAACTAATGAGAAGTAACAACTGGACAGTTTTTTGAAAATGAAACTCGTGTTTATAAAAGATGTGACTTGAAAAAATAACTAGTTTTGGGTGACAACGAAATGCACAGAGTTGTCGCTAATCATGAAACTTTAGATTGCTGCGAAAGAAGCATTACAGTCGCATACAAGAGAACACTCAGGGACTAGAAGTTTAGAAGGTTTCAATATGAAATATTCTCGATCATTTGCTCCAGAAAACAATTAGATTACTTATACCCGGTATTCAGAAGCAACTACTATGAGCCAACATATGCTGCACCTTGATCTGAGCCCTGAGAAGATTCTGATCAAAAGAATTGGTATCTAAATCTATTTACCGGACACATGTAGCAGAGGTTGCTGTGAAGACGGTTCAAAAACTGCATCCCCGAAGAATGTTAACAAATGCACTTTTAAGGTTGGGATACTAGGAACATACTCGAGCTCTTTGCCGCTCCTGCTCTTCTGACGTCGCAACTTGATATTTCAAGTCTCTTTCTGCCAAACATCTTTTGTATGGTACAAACCCCTTTGCATTAATCATCATAGCAGCTCCTTCCACGGAAACAGGACGTTGATATTGAGACTGAAAGGCTTCCAAGTTTTTCTCCCTGTTATCGATTCCACTAACTGACCCAATACTTGAACCTGTGCATGATCTTTCATTAGGGACTTCTTTCTCTTTAGACCATTCTTCCACAGAAACATGCGCAACTATGAAGTTTTGATCAGCTGATGTGCGGTTTACAAATGACAGACCACCACCAAATACCATGGATGGTAGGGACGATATCTTCTCTAAGGTGTTTTCAGTCTCGTGAAGTGATTCTGCAGATTGGAAAACTGGAGCACCCAACAAAAAGGTGGAACTGATATTAGCAGTTCCAAGCGATAACTCCATGTCTAATGCTTCCCTTGCAGATGACCGAAAATTCTTCAAATTGTTATCAAAATTCTCTCTACTGCTCATACATGTCAACTGGAAAACACTGTCCGGACGAGGAACTGATGATTTGTGGGAATTCATTACCACAACCGTCTTTCCAAAAAGCTTAATACTTGCAAAAGTAGGTTCTGTAGTCGAATCTCTTTCAGTATGTACATCCACTTTTGAACCAAACTCATACTTCTGGACATTTACATTAGAAATATCAGAATCAAAACATTAGCATTGAAGCAAATCTACAATTACAACAAACATAGGTAATCAAGTTGGACCTCAACATGAAAGTTCATCTTACATTATGGGATAATTTCTGCAGGAATGAACCAGCAGCTAATGAGTAAGATCTTTTGTCCTGCTCGACAGGAGAGTTTGAAGTTTCCATTCGATCTTTTTCAATAGGTGACAAACCATTAGAAAGCATGTCAGTTGTGCATGAAGTAGGTGAAGAACATCGGATCTGTTGTTCTGATATAGCAGTTTCCGAACAGTCTAAAGCAACTGCTGATAAAACTGATGTAGGAGATTGGTTATCCATTTCAGAGACCTTCAAATTAGGAGATGCAAATCTCTCCAATTGACTTGAAATTAATTTTTCCTTCACAACATCAACTGATTTACGGGGATAAGGATGCATGGGTTTCCTCTTTGGACGAGGAGGAGGAATCTCAATTGGTTTGACGCAGCTCCCAGTAAGATCGCTAGACTCCCTAACAACCTGGAATCAGAGAGAGATACTCAGGACTCTAAATAACCACACACACCCCAAAAAAAAAAGGAGGTTTTTCCTTCTTCGGAATAGATATAAGATCATGCTTATGTTATAGGGAATTGGTATCTTGAATCAAGTAATAAACCTTCGAAAAGAACTTTTGAGCATGGCTTCTAATTTGGACAGCAGTTTTGGTGCTTACATGTTCTGCATGAAGAGAATAGCAATTTCAACAAACCATAGTATCATCTGAGAAGCACTCCGGTAGCAACAATATGAAATTAAACTTACCTTGTATTTTACGCCAGCCACGACCATAGAGCTTTAGAGCTTCAAGGAATTTCTGATGCTCTTCTTCTGTCCATTTTTCCCTTTGCTTTGTCATAGTATAAGGTTTTCTCACCTTTCAAAATAGAGAAAAGAGGTATGACTCAGAACAGCTCAGTAATGGCAAATGTGAAAATTGTCAAGATTTACAAATTTCGGAACCTTGGGCACATGATCACCAAATGGGTAAAACTCCTGCATCTGGCCAAAAGACTCGGCTTGTTCATTGTCATCATGAGGGGAATTCTCTGCTTCGGCAGAGGTGTTTGGCTTTGTCTCTCCAGATTGCCCCTATACTCACAATTTAAAAAATGAGCCTGTATTCACACTACCACTGGAGAATTGTCTACAAATTAAAATTTAACTCTTAACCAAACAGCATTAATTCATGAAAAGTAAAAGACTTCTTAGCTATTCTTTTCAAAAACATAAATTGCGCTAACACACAGATTCAATTTCTAATGTAAAAACATACAAGCGTATGCGTAACAACACACCAATTCCCATAAAATCAATTGATAACCACAAGAACAACAGTTGCTCTCTACTGAGATATAGGATGAAAACAAAATAGAAGAACGAATTAAGCATAGGCTTCAGTAGATTACAAGTAGATCACCAAAATCTGTCTCCTCCTTGCCCATTGTCTTCTCTTTTTTTTTTTTAACGTATGTTGATTAGTCATATAGTAACTTTCAACCTGAAATAATAAATATCTACTAAGTCTGACTTAAAGTAAAGATGGTCATACAAATCTGGTTTCAGAATAGAAACTACGAATACATAGCCAAACACGAATGGATATAAAATGAATAAACCAATAACACAATAACGAAGCTTTCCTTTTTGGTAAAAAATCAAATAATTCACTATCATTAATGACAAACTACCTGCGTAGACATTGAAGGCCAAGATACAAATCCTTCAAGCAATGCAGCCAAACTGAAACTGCCTTTTTTTTTTCACTCTGGGAAGTCAAATACAAAACAAATCTTTGTTAAACTCGATTATCTCTTACACAGGAAAAACAGCACTATTATTTCTAATCCTTATTTGTTTAAGTTTATTTATACGATACAGCAGATCAGTTAGAAACTCACCAGAAAGTATGTGATTCTAAGTGAAAGAAGAAGCAAAGCTACAGATTGCTTCCCCCGTGCTTGACTATCTTTTTACTCCAGAAACATTCAAGAGATTCTTATCTGATGAAGAGTAGCGCTAAGTGGAAGTGAGAAAGAGAAGATTCTTCTGTTCTGTTTCTAAAATGACTAACGAAGAAGAAGAAGAAGAAGAAGAAAAGCAAGAATTGATATAAACAGAGCAGGGTTTGTTTCGTGTTATTTTGACTTCAAAAAAAAGAAAAAGAAAAACAAATAGCATGCCACGTCAGACCAATACAGATTACGTTATAAAATTTGATTTTCCATGGAAAATTCGAGAAGGTGCTCCGTGGAATCTTGTGGCTCAGAATGGATGCGAGCCCCGACACCCGGCTTCAAGAGTTTGATGTTTTTAATGTAAAAGTTAAGAGAGGAACTATAAGGATAGATGTTTTAAACGTTTAATTTTTTTGTTGGGCAGAGGAATCATATTTTTTTTCTATTCTTTTCTTCTTCTTTTTTATGTAAGTAAAGATTTAAATAAACGCTAAAAGTAACTATAAGATTATTATTCCCCTATAATATAAGAAGACCCCACTTCGATTTGTTTGGGACTCTATCCTCTTGACTTTCGTTTTACAATTATTTCCCACAATCCAAGATATTTTTAAGTTGACGTTACACATGAAATTGATAATTTGCAGATTTTTTGGTTCAAAATATCAACATTACTTGAAAAAAAAAAGGAAACTTAGGTCTCAGAAAAAGGTAACTAATTCACATACATTCATACATTTCCGTATGAATGTATGTTTCGATTATAAATAAGCGAGTGTTCTTTTATTAACAAACCAGTGTTCCAATAATAGAGGTCCTTTTAGTTTATACCATGGAAAGGAGTGAAATTGCCAAGGATTGGATTAGATTGGATTGTTAATAAAATGTGTGGCGGAGACTGGATGGGCATAGCAAGTTGGATACGATTTCTTTGAGAAGCAAGTAGAGTACATTACATACATGCTGCCGAATGAATAATGGTTTATAATATTCCTTTAATTGTAAGAAGAAAATATGACAGCCACAAAGTTGTTTAGGAAGTCAAAAAGAGTGAATTTGAGGCGGATATTTGTTGGGTAGTTGATATTCAGTTTCTGGGTGGGATATATATTATATTTATACACATGGAATGACGGAAAGGAAAGGGAGGGGATTATTAATGGTGGGTCGTTTTTGCTTTTTTGTGACTATCTGACGAATATCCATAGCCATGATTTTGATTCTCTAACATCATCCCAACTGTGAGAACATCATCCTCTTCCTTTTCTCCTTTTTCTTTCTGAACAAACACCAGTTAATGTGCGTAGCATTAAAACATATGCCGGAAATTTGGTTACCCAAAAGCAAGTTATGCCAGACATTAGCGTCAGATGTGCACTTTTGGCCTACTTAAGTTCATTTCATCCTAGATTCATTTATTCCACCCACTTCCATTCCATTGCCCTGTTTCTGCACCCGCACCCTAACGACAATTACTATCCCAGTCCCACTCATATTAATGTCATCCTTCATACCTGTTTGGTTTTATGGACAATTAGAGAACGAAAAATTAAATCGGCTAAGAAACAAAACATACCAGAATGATTCTTATATTTATATTTACAAGGATAAATGATTTATTTTTATTTTTATTTACAATATTTATTTTTATAATAATTATTAGTTAACTTGATCAGTTTTTACTATTAATAGAAGAATTTGGAAAAATTATTATCATATTCTTTTTTATTAATAACATATTATTTATCATATTTTATTAATAATTAGCAATATATTAATTAGTTTAAAATAATAGAAAATTAAAATACATTTCGTCAATTATGTATGGTTTTGAAAAATAATTATGATTTGAGACCTTCGGATAGGATGTCTATTTTGGAGAAAGTCGATTTATTCGCACCCTCTGCTCTGGTCACAATGTGTCAGTTAATCGATAACGCATGATTCTCTAAGTAGTAGCAGAAGTATATACTTTCTTTTCTAGGTGTATGCTAACCAGTAGAGAATACTGGCAGATGTTGTTCTTTACTATTGCATATATATATATATATATATATATGTATGCATCTATATTTATATATATAGATATATACATTTACATATACTCTTTTATATAGCATTAACAATAGAACTATTGGAGTATTTCGAGGAATTGACTCAAAATAAAATTTAAATGCATCTATAAAGTTACACTTAGATTATCAACATATATAGTTTATTTGCTTATGTAAATGCGAGATACATGTATTTACTTTTGTTAAAAGTAATATAATTACACCAAATAACCTATTTTAAGCATATCTAATAAATACATCGTTCACAACAAAATGGCAGATATAAAAAATGTTTATTAAGCATTAAATTAAGTAACTTTAAAAACTACCTAATTTTTAATAATAGCTACAACTCTAATCCAAAATAGTTATAAGAATGCCATCTCTCTTTTGCAAGCTCTAATAATAAAGCACTTGCAAGATATTTGATTAATATATATATCTTATAATGAAAATTTGTTTAGAGAGCCTTATATATATTTGGGAATCATATCAAATAAAAACTTGTTGTCGCATAGTTAACACCATTATTATAGAAAAAGTAAAATTTAAATTTAAAGATATATTCATATGTATTAAATAGAGTAAGAACATTATTAAATTTTATATAATATAATTTACATGTTATACATATTATATTAGGAAATGATGTGATTTCATATATCTGAGTAAGTGGTAAGTAGCTATGATTTCAAGATCTTATGGAGCAAAATTTTAGTTTCATTTTTTAGTTTTTATAAGGTCGTTTGTTTAGACATGTCTCGTAACTTGATAACAATTAATTTAAGAAAGTTAATTGTTGTTTAAAGTTAGAATTTCATTGAAAAGTTCTTACCGAAATTGTAAATGCAACATAGTAGAATTTGGACTTACCTCTAGTAGTGCATTTGTTTATTAACATATTTTTATTTCCTTTTTTAAGATACATAAGCAAAATTCAAACTTCGGTAGGAGGCAAAATTCAAGTACCTACCAAAGTTGAGATATAGATAAGTGTATGAATTTAGAATTAATCCAAATTACTTGGTGATATTGCAAATTTTTATATATGTTGGTACAGATTTTAGATATGGTGTAGTGAAATAGTTCATATACAAGTTTTCCCATGAAACATTTGAAGAATGGTTAAGATGTTTTGTTAAAGAATGTCATCTAATGGACTTGTACAATTTGATAGTGAACCATAATTATGAGCTTGAGGAGGTTCACTTGTATTGTGATAATTACCCTTTACCAAAAAAATAGAAGTTACAACTAAAGAAAATGTTAGAATTATAGATCTTGATTGCAAAACATTTAAAGGTAGACAACATGATGATACTAATGATGGAGTTGTAAAAAATGACATAAGTGAAAAAGTAATTGTATTTGTTGGTTATTTAATAGATGCACCATACATTAGAAGTGAAAATGATGCTATAATTTCTTGTGGTAAGTGTTATGATACATATTTAAAATATATCCTTAAATTTTGTTTTGAAATTGAACTACATAGTTGTTTAGATATAGAAATTGGAGAGAATGTTAACGCAAATTGTTGGTAATGAAGGAGATAATGATGTTGAAGTTAAAAATTGTCATTTTGTTGATGTATAAGACAATATTAAGGTGTATATGAATCTAATGCCACCTTCTTAGTATAAGGAAATTTTTCTGTACAAACATTAATGTACCTATACACACAGGATAATGAAAAATAATTAAAAGGTGGATTAAGTGAGGTATCAACCACTAATTATTTAGGGAAAACACCTAAAGAGGTCATTATTAAAGTCATACGTTATGAACCAAAATTTGGTGTCAAGTAGTTAGAAGCATCATTTAATAATATTAACTCCTTTCTAACATGAAATTGACATTTTCTTATTTTATTTATCTATTATTAGTTGTTCTTATTAATAAAGGGGCTAAAAGTATTGATGCAACATTTGAAATTGAAGTTCCATATGAACTAAAAATTGATAATAAGTATTTGGAACCTCCATTTCATAGTTCTTATTCCTTTTTAACATTAAAGTGACATCTTCATTATGTTTATATATTATACAATTGATATAGAAGTTTTGTATGAATTTGTTAAGGTTAATGATCCAACATACTAAGGAGGAGTTACAGAAATATATAGTGAATTTGGGGGTCCAAATTCAAATGCTATGGATAAAATATATAATGAAGCCTTTAAGTAAGATATTGTTGTAGAAGGAAACAAATTTTATATGGGCCTTAAATGTATCAAGATGAAAACAAAATGATCACCAAGAGGCTTGTAATCTAAATGATGCAACAGTTGGGGATATATAACTAGAGTCCATTTATGGTGAACAATGATAATAGTGCAAAGATGATAGATGCATAATTGATCCTAATTATACCTCATATTTGATATATTTTTGCTTAATATTTTATACTTTTTTTGTATATTTGGTACTTACTTTACTCGAAGTGTATTTATAGAATATAATTGCCCTCATGGACTTCAAGGAGAAGAAGTTGGATGAAAACACGTCACAAAATGTAGATTCGAAGCACAAAAGGTGATATGTGCTTAATTGATTGTTTAATTATTTCATAACATTTAGCGATTAATGACATGAAATTGCTTAAAATACTCACTTTGACACAGATGTGATTTTAGGCACAAGTCGGAAGCAAAGAAGTTAAAGTGAGTCAAAAGCACAGTATTTGAGCCATATTTTGAAGATTAATTTTCACTTGTATTTATGGAGCAAGAAGAAGAAAATTAAAAGACAAAAAGAAGACAAGAAAAAATAGAAACACAAATAAATCAACGTGGGCTGCATAGATTTTGCATGGCCATGCAAGGTATTAATTTAATTAATGGGAAATGCATAAGGCACTAAGGTGAGAAGAAGATGGAAGGCTGCAGTAGGTGGAATTACAAAATGACAGTAGAAGAAGACAACAAAAGAACAAAACGCATGCAACACTAGGAGTACATCTTCCCAAAGAGGACCAAAACGATGTGCAACACATCAATATCCAAGAAGAAAATGACAATGAAATGATGAACTGGGAAAAGTTTGCATTAAACACAAACATATGCGTTCAATGTAAACTACGTTTGTGTTAAACGCAAGCGTATGCGTTTAACGTCTGCTACGTCTACATTTCATTTGCCTAGTCCTAATGAAACAAATCCTAAAGAATTTAGAATGATAATCACCCTTAGGAGTGGAAACGAACTTCCAGAAGAAGATGATGATGAAGAAGATGAAGCTTTTATCCAAAAAGAGAAGTGGTAAGAGGTAATTGAAGAAGATGAGCCAAAAACCTTTGTCTAGGAAGAAGAAGAAGAAGAAGAAGAAGAAGAATAGACAAAGGTGGTTAAAGAAGAACTGTTGGAGGAACCCAATAAGGAAACTAGTAATGCATCATTGGTAGCCACCTTAAGTACGAAGGGTTCTCACTTCCTCTAAGACAAACGTCTTGCATTAACTGACGATTCAGGGAGTTTTATTATCCCTTATTTTATTAACTGTTTGTCATTGAAAAGGCATTGTTGCATTTAATTGGTTTTACTAATTTGATAAATTATGTCCTTGTTATTATCTTGCAATAGGTAGCTTACTTACAGGCTACAAAACTCCCATACGGAGAAATGGGTAAAAGCAAGCCATTTATTATAGACCCAAGATAAGGGTAAACTTGCATGTTACATCAACTTAACAATATTAAAGAAGCACTATATAGGAGACAACCATGAATTAGGATAGATTTTTATTTTATGTTCTTTTATTTTCATGTTTTTGTTTTCATTTTTGTTATTTTTATTTTTATTATCATGTTTCTTTTATCCCTTTTTCTTTATATTTTGTAAGGATGTAGTTACTATTGGATGGATCAGAAATCAGAAAATTGTCTTATTCAAGAAAGTAACAACTTAATCCTCTTACTTATTCATAAATGTTTATATTGTATGCATTAGGAACAATGTACAACTTTATGTGTGGGAAAAGGTTAAAGGGTTTAACGAATTTTCAAAGGTTTCTTTAAGCTTATTATAATCTTGATTAATAAATTTTATAAAGTGATATCTTGTATTGGTTGAAAATTGTCCATTAATACCGTATTTCATTATTGAATATTGATTTGAATTAATATGCAAAAGGATGATAGTTAGAATAAAAATACTTTTATAAGTCATATTTTTATTATTCATTGAAATTGTCAAATTGAATGAAAATTGCATATTATTTACGCACACATATACCTTTCTTTTTAGTGAGCTTTCAGCCTAAGAGCAAGAATTTTAAAATTTTTATAACTCTTTCATTCCTTTTATGTGTGTTATCATGCATAGTTGAATACATTTAAACCTTACTTTCATTATACATACTGAGATCATATTTGTGGAATTGGAATCATTGAAGTGATAAAGGCATTTAGATTTAACAATTTGTGTTAGCCTATTTGTTTGATTACTACCATACCAATAATTTTGTCCTTTAAGAATAACCAAGTTAAGCTTTAGTCTTTTTCATTGATTAAATCCACATATTAACCTTTACCTTATTCTTCTTTGAAGACCTTTTTATTATTTTGAACCTTAAAGGTTATTTACTGTATTTACTTTTTTGAAACTTGAAATATTTGAAAGGTGCATTATTTCGTCAAGTGTGGTATATATTGAATGCTCAAAATTGCTTTGATTAAAAAAACAAGCATAAAAAAATAAAGAAAAGTATAAGGTACCATTGGGTTTTTAATAAAAGGACTTGTATGTTTGTAAATAAGTTGTTTGTAGTTTTTCTCTAGTAAATTTCCTTTAATTCAACCATTTTTATTTTCCTAGCCATACCATACCTAAACCCCATTACAACTTGTATTAAGACCTTTTGATTTTTGTTTCTAATTTATATAAATGGTGGAAATGTGATAATATTGCAAGCATATGGTAAGAGTTCTACTATGTATTGATTGAGAGTTTAATACTTTTCACCTTAAACACTTAAGTGTATTGAGAGAAATTTTGGTGAGGGTGTAAAAAGTAATGCTTTTGATGTCAATGAGATTATGATTTGATTACTATTAATACTGATCAGTTAGAACGTTGATTTCATGATAGCTTGACTTTAATTGTATGTTAATTTGATTCGATAGGATATGATGATATATAGTATGAATGGACAGATTGGGATTGATGAAGGACTGATGTTGTAAAATCTATAATTTTGATTATGGTTTGCTTGAGGACAAGCAAAAGCTTAAGTGTGAGGATGTTTGAATTTGATAGATGCAAAATTAATCATAATTATACCTCATATTTGATGTATTTTTGCTTGATAATTTATACTTTTTTTGTATATTTGGCACTTAATTCACTACGAGTGTATTTACAGAGTATAATTGCTTTTATGGACTTAAAGGAGAAGAATTTACATGAAAACACAACATAAAACGAATATTCAAAGCATAAAAGGGATGCACAAGAATGCAATGACCCTTGCATTTCTCCCAGGCTATGCAAATTTGCAAATTCTGGAAATTTTAGGATGTGCATGATTTGATGCACGATTATGCATCGGCCTATGCAACTTCCTATAACCCTAAAATTTACTACAAAAGGACAAATTCAGAGGCAATTAGAGATATGTACAAAGGCATTCTGAAACTCTTAGAGGGACTCAAGGGGGGATTTTGATCCAAGAAAGTGGAAAACACGAAGAATTCATCAAAAGATCCAAAAGAATACAAGATCAAACCTCTACTTGCAAGAACATTCGATGGGAGATAAATAGGGAGATTTAGAATTATGAACCCTTTATTTTCTATTAATTTGTCTTTCTACTATTGTTTGTTTTCATCTTTAATCATGTGTAACTAAATTCCTATAGTTTCTAGGTTAGATGAACCCTATGTTGATACTTTAATACATTTTGATTCTTTTATTAATGCAATTGGTTTAATTGATATATTGTGATCCAATTACATGTTTTATTTATGTTCTAATAGATCTAAAGTATTATATCATAATATGATTTTATAACATAGAGATTAAGAAATCCTTATTTGAATAAATCTACCATAATTGGAAGGAGTTAATTGCAACCCTAGAGATAGGATGACATAAATCTTTAAGATTATGGTCAACCTAATAGAGGGATTCACAGATTGGTAAAGCAATCCTAAACATTTTTACCTAAGTAATTTTTTTGTAAACCTTAGGATTAATTGCAATTAGACTCAAGGTTAGCTATTAGCATACCATAGGAATCTCCGTGGTCCAATAGATCAATAAAACAATTACATATAAAAGATCAATCTGTCAAATATTTTAGGGGAATTCAAAACCTAGATACTAATTTTCTGATAGTGATAGTTTACTAAGTGCTTTCTTAATTCTTTGATTCAATCTTACTGCCTATTTATTTTACTTGCTTACTTTATTTTCTTTTAAATAAAAAATAAAAACAAATTCCATAGTTTAGATAATAGGATAATAGTAATTACTATTATTTATAGTCCTCGTGTTATCGACTCATACTTGTCGGTACTAGCTATAACTACAATGTAAACTTTTGGTTATTTAAATATTGATACACTAAAAAATAGTCAATCAAAAGACCAGATATTTAAAGATTCATATGGACAAGGGTTTGAATTATATATAAACTTATAAGTAGGTATGTTAGTTGACTCGATACATATATTTAAGAATGCATTAGTGCAATATGTTATGGAGCTGAATTTGACTCTAATTATGTTAAAAATGAGAAATTAAAGATCATAAGTGATTGTAAAAAGAAGTGCAGATGGAGAATCCATGCTATCATAAACATAAGCAAGAGACATTTCAAATATAAACTTATCAATATAAGAATTAATATGTGAGGGAGTATAGTAGTAAAAGGTGCAAGTCCATGTAGATAGCCAAAAAGTACTTATCCTTTTTAAAGATAACCCTGAATGGGAAATTAGTAGTTTGAAGGGTGCTCTACTTATATATTTCAACATACAAATCAATAACAAAAAGCCATATAAAAACATGTCTATGGCTTTGCAAATGTTGACATGTGAGGATAGGAAAAAGTTCAAGAAGTTAAAAAGCAATGCATTGGTCATATTATAGTTTAATAAAAGAAGCCCATTCATTATCAAATATCCAAATGACATAGTTGGCTGCTTGTATTTGAGTTTACATGTATACAAGAAGGGGAATTTAACACCTTGTAAACTATTATTTATATAAACTTATAGAGGAAAACTTCTTATAATTGTCTGGGTTGATGCCAATAACAATGTATTCACAATTGCCTAGGCAGTTATAGCATATAAAATAGATTAACTTGAGATGATTATGAATTGCTTGGTCAAGATATAGGGAGTTGTATAAAAAGAGGTTAGGTCTTTATGTCAAATAGAGAAAGGTACAATAACATTATTTCATTTTAATTTTGAATTTGTAGTTCATTCTAATAATTAATACATTTATGTTTGTTTTCAGATTTTGAACAAGTTTTACATGAGGACTTGGAAGGACTTGCTTATAGATATTGTGTAAGATATATGAATGTGAATGGGTTGTCAAAGCTCTTAAAATTAATTTTGATTTACTAAAATCTTGTAGTAGTCATTAACACTAGGTTAATTTCTAAGAAAACTAAAAAAATAGTTTCTAAATTCAATTGATAAAACAAAATATGGGTTTATGATTAGCTAGAGAATGAACTAAAATTAATAAGGATTCAAAATAAATTAACTGAATATAAAAAAATGAGAAATTCATTATTATCAAACTCTGATTCAAAAGAAGGATTTCATCCAAATGTAACTTTAATCATTGGTCTAAAAAAATAAAATTTGATAACTCAAGTTGCTAGTATGAGAACTATTAGGATAGCTATAATATGTCTCGATTTTTGCTAAATTAATTGATTTAGACCTAGCATTCAAATCAAAACCTACCATTAATTAATTGGGTATGGTAGCATTCCTTATCAACTAAATGATTGTAAATTCATAAAAAAGAATAAACCTTAAATTAAATAATTGAGATAGCTACAACTATTCAATTTAATTTTCTTATTTCTTATAAGTTAAATATGCAAATTGATAAATAGCCTATTTACTCCATGTACTAATCATTCTTAACAATTATGAATCACTTGGATAACTATAGAATAATCAATATTGAATTAAATTTCAAATCAATCAATATTAATTTCTCACGAAATAGAAGAACAAGAAACAAAAAATAATTAAAATAAAATATATGTTTAGAATAAAACCTTTCAAAGTTACAATTAGAGTTTTGATTTCCTTTGAATCAGAAAAGTCAAATTTAGCCATACATGGCTATATTTGCACACTAAAAATAGATGAAAGAATAATAGAAAACAAAAGAAAGATGAAAGGTAATAATGGAGAGACTGTGTGTAACGTTCTCCTCTTATTTTCCTACACAAAAAAGTTCTTTCAATATTCTAGAGATTATCTTTTAAACAAATCAAAATCCTTACATAATAGAGCTAGAAATAAGTCTCTTAATTGAACCAAACTTCAAAGTGATCTCTCCTTATTCGCTTTAGCAATCTATCATCTTTTTCCAAAATTCATGACTTGAACAAATAACACTCCAATTTGATGCTTAAATTTGATCTAATTTCCACTTGTCACATCTTAATACAAAATAAATATTAATTTTAACCAATTAAGAACCAAAAGTCAACTAAAAACTAGAGAAAAGATTCCAATTAATATAATCAAATCACACCTTATCAAATTTCCCCACACTAGAATCATGTTTGTCCTCAAGCATACATCAATTTAATACATCGATCATCCTTTTAACAACCTCTCATTTTTTTTCATATCATCTAAAAATTTCCCAAAATTTAATATACATTAAAGGTTTAAGATAAAATAGCAATCAAAAGAGAACAAGCACTCTTAAGATAAATTTTTAGAATGAAAACATAACGTCTCATCAATTCCATCTAAATCAAATGAAACAATATTGGACACGCTTTCATGGGTTTCACTCTATACACTCAAAGTGTTTAGGATTCGTTAAGCTCATAAATCAAAGCATAGTTATTTTTATAAGTTTGCTCATGAATCATATCTCCATTAGTAACACATGTGATATAATGCATAAATCAAAGGGACATAATAAGGCAAAGGTATAAAAAACAAAGAAATTTTAGAGTTAATAAATCAAAGGAAGCATATAAACTTATCCACACAAGTTTTAACTCAATTCAGTAAATTCATTTAAATCAAATTACATACTTTTAATCATATCATCATCATTTTTTGCATTTTTTTTTATTTTTATTTTTATTTTTTTAAATTTACTTCTCCCTTATTCTACAAAAATTAAGGGATATGGAGTAGTATTTTGCATATGCTAAGGTGCCTGATGAGGAAAAGGTGAACGTTTTGGCAATATATCTCGATGGAGATGCAAATTTATGGTGGAGAACTCAAACCTAGACAGAAATCAATGTTGCTCGACCTTATGTTGATAAATGGAAGAGGATGAACAAGGATCTAAAGGATCAATTCGTTCCTAACAATACTACTTAGCTTGCAAGGGACACCTTGAAACGGTCGAAGTATGTTAGGTTAGTAAGGCATTACGTTAAGAAATTTAGTTTCTTAATGTTTGATATTGAGAATGTGTTAGATGAGGACAAGTTATTCAACTTTATGTCGAGTTTACAAGCTTGGACATAAATAGAGTTTTGAAGGAAAAATGTTAAGGATTTTGTGGGTGTTATTATGGCTATGGATGCTTTGGTAGATTTCAGAGTGCCAAAGGAAACCAAGGCCACTTCCTCTTCTTAAAAATATGAAGGCACTTACCAAGAGAAGTGTGAAGGAAACAAGAAGAAAGACCAAGGTGAGAGAAGGGATAATGATCATAAAGGGAAGTCCAAGCAAACAGGGCAACCTAAACAAGGTGAGAAGTCTTCCAAGAAAAGTCGTGGTTGTTTCTTATACAATGGCCCTCATTACGCCTGTGATTAAACAAGAAAGGAAAAGTTGAATGCCTTTATAGCTAATGCGGATGGTAAAGCAATCACTCAGAAGTAAGGCTTAATCCTATCTGCTTACTCAATGAGGTTAGTACATAAGTGAGTCCCTTTGAACGCCTTATATACATAAAGATACAAGTCAATGGGAAGGAACCACAACAATGATGGATACGGGTGTCACTCATTCCTTTGTTTTGAACAGATGGTCTGAAAATTAGGGTTAAAGCTTAACAAGATCCTTAAAAAGATGAAAACTCCCATGAAAAAAGCACAAGTAGTGGTAGGAGTTCCATGCAATGTTCCTTTGAGTATAGGAAGTAGAGTGAATAGTGTAATATGATGGTGATACCTCTCGAAGATTTTGACTTGATTTTGGGCATCGAGTTTCTCAAGATGGCAAAGGTAGTGTTATATCCACATCTTAGAGGTATTATGTTTATGAATGATCAAAGTTCATGTTGCATAAATTATTATAGGTCTAGCGATGGAACAACAGACCAAACAGCAATTATAGCTCATGTTTCTACCATGAGTATCGAAAAAGGCCTTAAGAAAGGCATAGAGACTTACCTTGCAGCTATGTGGGAAATTACGGAAGATCATGTGGTAGAAGTCCCAGATATGGTTGAAAAAGTATTAAGAAAATTCAAAGATATGATGCCTAAGGTGCTACCAAAAATTGTCCCTCCTTGTCAAGAAGTTAATCATAAGATCGAATCGGTGCCACGTGCAATTCCTCTGACTTGTGCCCCTTATCGGATGTCACCACTAAAGTTGGTGGAACTATGGAAGCAACTTGGTGAGTTGTTGGAAGCGGGATACATCCAACCATCTAAAGTCCTTATGGAGCTCCAGTTTTGTTCCAAAAGAAGCAAGATAGAGCTTTGCAAATGTGTGTAGACTATCGAGGTTTGAAAAAGGTGACTATCAAAATAAATATCATGTTTATTTAGTTCAAGACTTAATGGATAGATTACCAAGGGCTATCATATTCACGAAGCTAGACTTGTAGAGTAGGTATTGGCAAGTACGATTGCTGACAGTGACGAGTAGAGGACAATATGTATAACTCAATATAGTTCGTATGAATTTTTGATTATGCCATTAGTTTGACTAATATCCCTGTTACTTTGTCCAATTTGACGAATGACGTGTTGTATGACTTTTTGCACAATTTTATGGTTGTTTACTTAGACGATATTATGGTCCATAAAACTAATATGACAGAACATATACAACACTTAAGAAAGGAGTTTGAGCGATTGCGGCAACATAAACTTTTATGAAGATGGAGAAGTGTGATTTGGGACACTTGGTGAGTAAGGGCCAAGTGTGAATGGATCCAAAAAAGATACAAGCAATTATTGATTGACAAGTTCCTAAGACGATGAAAGAACTAAAGAGCTTTCTTGGCTTGGCGAGCTATTATCATTGATTTATTGTAGGGTATTAAAAGAAAGACGCACCTTTAACTGACTTATTAAAGAAGAAACAAAAGTGGCGTTGGTCGAAGAGATGCCAAAAAGCGTTTAAAAACTTGAAGGTTATCATTTCAATAGAACCTGTATTGAAGTTACTTGACTTTGATCTCCCTTTCATGGTGCACATGGATGCTTTAGACAAAGCTATTGGCGGAGTATTAGCGCAAGAAGGACATCCGGTTGCATTTGAAAGTCATAAGCTTAATGGTGCCTGTTGGATCGCCTATGGCCCGAGTATTCTCAATACGCAACGGAAAAGACCATAAAACAATAATAAGTATAACCGAAAACTATAACATGTATGAAAATACCTTTTGACGCAGATTTTCTTTTTCAGATTTATAGACACTGCGATGCGCAAATGTCCTCTACCGGTATCCATACGAGGATGAACGTTCCGGGCAGCGACTAGTGTGTGCTAGCACGTCTAAAAATCTTTTTAAACGTCGTACAATCTTTCTCTCGGAAGGTGGCTAGGGTTTTCATCTCACTTTTTTCTCTTCTTTCTAATGAGACCTAAGTTTCTCTATTTATAGAGAAAACCTAATCCCATTGAAGCCTAATAAGTTTCGGCCCATATTATATCTCATATAATAAAAGCCCGACAACTTAATTCAATCTAGCCCAATAAATATATCCACATATATTTATTCAATGCCTAATAAATTAGGCCCAAGAGA
>JAOSBP010000006.1:22273527-22287084 GCA_027563825.1 Erythroxylum mucronatum | reverse complement strand
TCGCTGCGGCGAGTTCTTGAGCTCGCCGCGACGAGCGAACGCAGAACGCCCGAAACCCAGATTTTTCTGCAGATTTTCGACAGAAACTTACCCAAATCCGTTCAAAAACTTGCCTAAACAATAGATCGACACTTCTACCTCATTTCTAACCTCATTCTAACCCAAACCCATACACAAACACAACAAAATCACAAACCCTAGCATCATCGACATTTTCGGCCATCAACGTTTCTGATTTCTTCCCATACCCAAACAATCCTTGATTTTTGTTCTAAATCACACTAAACAAGCTGCAATCGACTAATTAGAAGCAAAGAAACAGATTAAACTTACTTGGAAAGCTCAGATCTTCAAAATCGCAAAACCCTAAAACTCTTCTTCTTTTCTTCTTCCTCCCAACCAACGACGGCTTCTCCTTCTTTTTTTCTCACAAAACCCTATCATTTTCTTTTTATACTTCTCATAATTATGCAATGTCCATTTTACCCCTTACTTAAGCCTTATAACCTTATACACTTATGTGACTTGCCCAAAATACCCTTAGTCATACTTTAATTTAATTCTAACCTTAGCATAGTTCAGCTCCACTTACTGACCGAATAAAACTTCAAAATTCAAAACGTGATTAAAAAAATAAATAATTAAAACAGGTTTGGGGTCCAACAGGGTCCCAACAAGACTACCCTGTAACTTATCAAAAACTTATACGTTACATGGGTGTGTATTTAACTGTAAGTCTACACAAGCATACCTAGTGAGCGAGTAATTCTCTGTAAATGTGTGCATCATGAAAAATAGATGAACAAACTTAAAAAATTTTGCACTTAAAGTTACGAAACTTTTAACACACATACCTTAACACAATAATTATGCATAATCTCTTTAAGATGCTGAATGTCCTAACCTAAAACACATCAAAACTCAATAAAATCATATTCTAACATAAAATGAAATAGAGTTTAAAAATAAAACCTAAACTAATTCTTGGGTTGCCTTCCAAGTAGAACTTGTTTAATGTCATTAGCTCCACATACCTTTCATACTTAAGGCAACTTAAAAAAATTAGGTTTTGGTCGTTTTACCGTTGGTTCCATCACCTCAAGTTTGCTACATGTTGTTTATTACCTTGAACTTGAAAAAGTTTCAGTGGACCTTTAATGGTAGAGTCCTGGAAAATATCTAATAATGAATCTTGATATGACTCACTAGATTTGTTAATATCAACAAGTTCAAGGACAAGATTAACTTGCCATTGCTAACATTGATAATTGGCTTAGTAGTCATTAAAAACGGTGGACCACGGACTAGAGGTGTCTCTACATCTTCCTCTATGTCAAGAATCAAAAAGTATACTAGGAAGATAAACTTGTTAAACTTATTTTCCTCTATAAACCCCAGGATATTTTACCGACCTATCTGTTAGTTACACACTTATCCTAGTAGGTTTTAGTTCATCTAATTGCAGTTTCTCAAATAATGAGTAAGGCATTATGTTAATTTCGACCCCTAGGTCAACTAAAGCATTATCTATTTTCAAACTACCAATTTCACAAGGGATAGTAAAACTCCCTAGATTTGAGTTGACATATCTCTAGGTTTATATACAACTCCTTCCAATTATGGTAGATATACTCACAAAAAAGATTTCTCAATCTCAATCATATGAAATAAAATAATGAATTAATATCTTGAATATATTAGAACAAGAATATAACGCATAATTAAATCGCAATCAATCAATCAATAAAATTACACTGAATAAAAGATCAAATCATATTGTCATCATAACTTAGGGTTCATCAAACTTGGACACTAAACAACTTAGATCTTATCCATATAAAATGAAATCAATGAAAAAATATTTAGAAGAATAACTAGAAAATGAACAAATCATATAATTCTAAATCTCCCTTTTTCTTCTACGAATCTTCTTGCAATTTGGATTGAATGAAGCTCTTTATCAGATCTTTCGATGTTATCATTGTTTTTTCCTCGTCCTTTGCTCAAAATTGTTGCCTCTTTGTGACTGAAAATTACTCTCATACTGGCCTCCTTTGTTTTACCTCCTTTCATGTCCTTTTATAGTAAAAATTAAAGTTTTTGGGATAAATACAATTAGCATAAACAATCGTGTAGGTGAGCCTGTATCTCCATAAATACTTAAATTTGCGATTTTACATGGGAATAGAGACTTATAAAGGCAACACACATGACCATGCAAATGAACATACAAGGGTGTGTAACTGCACATGACTAGAAATAATTTTCTTTATATCTCCACACATTTATAGACACTTACATAGTCACTATACACTATCGTGTAGGTCCAAGTTGCTTAAAATCTTCGTTTCATACCATTATTTCATCCAAATCTTCTTCTTTTGATCCTAGAAGGCAATTATCACCTACAAATGCACTTGAAGCAAATTAAGTAGCAAAAATACTACAAAAATATAATGGGTATATAATTATAGTCAAATAAGCATTTATCCAACATACCAATATTTAAGCTTTTGCTTGTCATTAAGCAAATCATAATCAAAATTATCAATCTTACAAACATCCATCCATTATTAACCTTAACATGTCCATTAACACTCTAAATCATTATGTCATATTGATCAAATTACTATACAATTAGAACAAGTTATCCCAGAACTAACCTTCATAAGTCAATATTAATAATAATCACATCAATAATTCTTTTTGAATTCAAAAGAACAAATCTTTACACCCTCACCTAGGTTTCACTCATTGCACTCAAGTGTTTAAGGTAAAAAATAAAAGAACACTCAAATTAATACATAACGAAACTCTTTGCAATATTATCATATCTCCGCCACTTATAAGTAAACTAGAAATAAAAATCAAAAGGTCTTAACACAAGGTTTTAACAAGGCTTAAGTAAGGTATGATCGGGATAATATAAAGGGTGATAAAATTGAAGGAAATTTATAAAACAATATTGCAAGAAACTTATTTCTTCACACTATAGGTCCTTTATATTATAAATCCAATAGTACCATAACTTAAACACATTTTTTTCAAGCTCCCAATATATTATTATTTTTTGTTTTTGACAATAATACAAGCATTCATCATATACCAACAATTAAAGAAATATTGGACCTTTCAAAATTTAAAGTTTCAACCAATCAAGTACTATAGATAACCTTCATGTTTCAAATTAATAAAAGGGATTCATAAAAGATAAGGTAAAAGCTAATAATTTGGTTATAATCAATGAAAGAGGTTAAGGCTCAAAATTGGTTACTTTTAAGGTATAAAATATGGTAAGGTAATTTAAGAAAATAGGCTAAACAAATGTTGAATCTAAGTGCCTTTATCACTTCAATTCTTCTAATTTAACAAATGTGGTCTCAATATGAATAATAACAGTAAGTTCTAAAATTATCCAACTATGCATGATAACACACATAAAACAATAAAAGAGCTTAAATATTGATGAATTTGCTCTTAGGTTTAAAAGCTCACAAAAATGGATCTTATATGTTAAATAGTATGCAATTTTCATTCAAATTGACAATTTCAATGATTACTAATTCAATTCAATAATAAATAATGATTTAAAGTATTTTTGGGCAGATTCTAACTAATTCAACATATCAGTTAATAAGATTTAAAAATAAAGATTATAATAAGTTTAATAAGTCCTTTCCCACACTTAAAATTGTACACTGTCTCCAATGTACATAATATAAGCACATATGAATAAAATGTAAGAAAGTGTAGGAAATTTGGTACTTCCCTAAGTAATAAGAATTTCAGAATTCTGATTTTGAGGAATATGGCACTGTCCATCCGATATGAGATATAATAGTCATTTAAAAATACAACTAAAAAGGGCTAGAAAGATAAAGAAAATAAAAATAACAATAAAGATGAGAAATATAAAATATAAAAATAGAAATAACATAAAATACGTTGCAGTAATGATTTTTTTTAAAAATTAAATAAAGTTTTGTATTAACTATAGCGAAGCTCTCTTGACATTACAATAAGTTCACAAAAAATATAATTATAGGAGCGTAAGAAATATAATATTAAGCATTACACATTCCAACTAGTTTTCATTCTAGTAGCTAGAGCATGCTAATCAAATTTAGCTATCATAATGGCTTTGATCTAATTGATGATGTCTGCAGTTAAGTAGTACTTGTTTAATTCCTTATTCTTGTAGATTCTCTTGTTTCTTTCCTTCAAAAATAGTAAATAGTTATTGTGAAGGCAGTTTTGTACATAGGTGCATCTTTCATCTTTTGATTAGCAATATGAATGGTCTAATTTTGAGTGGTTAACCAGTCATAAATAGGACAACAATCTAATAGTGGATGTAGAATTACACTCCATACCACTTTTAAGTAACTAAATTGAAAAACAGGTGTTCTCTATCTTCTCCAACTTCTTTGCATAGTACACATATTAGGTTATAAGTTCCAAACCATCTGTTCTTTATACGAATCCTGTTCTTGATAACTAACTAGGTGAATATTGATGCCTTTTGATTTAGTGAGTGCTTCCATAACAGATTGAACTAGGGAACATTCTCACCTTCTTCCTGCAAAGCCTTATAGCAAGGCTTGTTAGTAAAAAGTCCATAAACATCTGGTAACCAGGAAACTAAGTCCTACATATGACTGTGAGTGATCTGGGGGTAGATAACCCACTAGCATATTGAACCCTCTGAAATTGCCTGCCCAATGTACTTGATTCATAAAATAAGATGCTTTGGAGTTAAGTGGAGGCATGCTAGTAAGTTGGGATAATTCAGTTCTTTGTATAAATGGACTATGTTATGTCCAATTACTGAACCACACCCAGATTTTCTCTCTATTCTCTTAATCCAAGGGTATACTACCTGTCTTATGTTCAACATTTGCAAGAATGACTAAGAATACTCCCTAAAAATTAGCAGTCGTTAGAAACTTTCATTTATTAGATAAGTTTCATGTAGCCATTTTAACCAAATGAAATTTTTTTCTTCGAATAGTCTCCAAATCCTTTTGCAAAGGAGAACATTTTGCAAAAGAGAAATAGGAGTGATTCTGTTTTTTAAGAATAGTCACCTCACTCCATTTGACTTTAACTTTCTTGGAGTTGTCAGAATTCTCAGATAATAAGAAAGCTTTCATAATACCATCAAGTTCCTTTATTACTTTCTTTAGTAAAATGATATGGGATATTCCAATGAACATAAAGATTTTTAAGTACAAAAGCTATCAAAGTGACCCGTGTAGCTACTGACAGGAATCTATTTTGCTAGACATTAATTCAAGTTGTGATCCTTTCAATGAGTGGTATACAATCAAAATACTTTGGCATTACATATGAAATGGGAACTCTAAGATATCTGAGAGGTAAAACTTGAAGCTGGAGCTCACTTATCCTAGAAATTTCAGCATCATTTCTCACATCTTTAGAGAATACAAACTACTTTTATCTACATTTACTTTTAGACCTGACTATCTGGAAAGCTGCTTAAGAAGTTCCTTTAGCAACATTACTGATTGAGATTTAGCCCCTAAAGAAGAATCAAATCATATACAAACATCAAATGTGTGAGCTTGGAGACAACACATTTATTATGGTAGTGAAACCCCCATTAAAGCTAATGATCTTGTTGATAAGATGAGAATGACCTTCTATAACTAAAGTGAATAGAGAAAGGGAAAGGAGATCCCCTTGTCTAATTCCTCTAGTGCAATTTAGTGGCTTGGTAAGAGTCCCATTAATAAGAATTCTAATTGAAGCAGTTTTAAGCACATCAGAATCCATTGGATGAATTTGTTAGGAATTCAAAGGCTTCATGGCAAATTTAAATGAAATGCCAATTGACAATATCAAAAGTCTTAAAAAAAATCAACCTTTTAGTAGCATCTTTTAATATTTCTCCTTGTGTTATAATCTTTCAGGATCTCTTAAATTAGAATAATGTTATCCCTTATAGATCTTCCTTGTATCAGTGCACTCTGAGCTGGACTTACCACTGTTGTTAAGGCAGTCTTCAGTCTATTAGTGATGAGTTTACCAATCACCTTGTAAATCGTATTACACCTTGCCAATGAATTTGGATTCAACATTTTAGGAACTAGCCAAATATATGTATGATTAATCTCTTTTAGCATTTTACAAGAAGATAAGCATTCTAAGACAACTTCTGCAAACAGATTGTTAGTAATCTCCTAAGTTTTTTTAAGAACCTAGCAGTGAACCCATCAGGCCTTGGAGATTTAGAGGGGTGTAAGGTAAATAAGATCTCCTTAACTTCCATACTAGTGAACAGAGCAGAAAAACATTCTTTGAGTTCTTGAGATAAAGGATTATCAAAGACTAACATTATGAGTATTACGAGAACTGTCTATAATGCCCATGAGTTATAAGAAAAATTCCCTTGTAAGCCTTAATAAAACATCATGATTAGAGAAAGAGTTCCCCAAGGAGTCTTTAAGTTCCATAATCGTATTCTTATTCCTCCTAATAAGTAAAGAAGCATGGAAGAATTTGGTGCTAAAGTCACCATCTGTAAGCTAATATATGAGTTCTTTTGTTTTAAGATAGAAATATGCAAATTCATATTGTAACACACCACTACCATAGAGTATATACCCGAACATCCAGAGGATATCTGAGAACATACCCTACGAGAATGGCATGTTAGAGCAACCATATTCACTTATTATGGCATCACAGAAACATAAATATTTTAAAGATCAAGTTTTCCCATTACATTAACAAAATATAACTTACATTGTAGCATTACATTTCACACTCCATATATTTACATTACAAAAACATCTATGAGTTCACTGTTTTATACATATTTTTCTATATGAAATGAGAAACTAAACAAACACATTCTATCTAAACTCCTCAGATATCAGTTGCCTAGACCTTTGAGTCATTTCTTGTTCCCAAAATTGATAATACTATAATTCAACTAGATTGCTTTTGAAGCTAGGTCTCCTCAGTACCTGAAAACCAACATTGCAATTTTGGTGAGTTTTGCAAACTCAGTTAGTGAACTATCATTGATGTGCTCACTCAAGTCAGAATACAAACATTACAAGTATATAACCAAATTCATAAGTATATCACATTATTCAGAATCGAATCCTATATATCACATCATTTAGTTTTGTATACCATAACACAATATATATATAAAAGCACATTATGAATACAAACATTTCATATAATAATTTCAGAATAATCTAATCATTTATATCATCATCATTTACACAAACATTGCATATCTCTATATCAATACAATTCAATAATCCTTCACAATCATTCACCTGATACATGTAATGATATTTATATGCAAATGCATATGAGATTCCACTTTTATTATTATTTTTATGAACGAGTGCCTATTTACTGTCCTGTATTCCTTGTGGATACTGGGCTCATTTCAGATACTTTCCCGTACCCTTTTGTGGATCTCAGGCTCATTAATAACTGAGCCTATGGCTCTTTGTGCACATTTCTGAGCTTTAAGGTCTTTTAAGATTGGTCACTCAGATCACAAGTCCTTTACCTGATCATGCATATTCCTGTGATGGAATGCATCATTTCACATAATATGCTATCAATAACTTTCATTTAAAGCACACAGTCACTTATCATATTCATCAGATCTGAGTCCGACATTCAACAAACAATTGAGAACATATTTCATATTGCGCATTCAATTTGAAAACACTTCTAATACAATCCCGAATATCAAACTCCTTGGACCAATAATGTCTGGAATATCACAATCATATCAATAACAGTTCAATATCTAAAAGTTAATAAAAAACAATTCAAACGTAGTGAGAAAATATCTAGGTTAACTCACAGTACACTCCAGACAGTGACAAGCTCTGCAAGTGCACAGATTTAGTTACAGTAATCAAGTGTCGATAAACAAGGACTAGGTCAAATTACTGAATTTATACCTCCTAAATTTGCTAAGCAATTAATTAGGAAAATTATGTTGTTAAGGAAATTGCAATAAACGATAAACAGAATTTTCACTAATATTCTAGAAATTCATTCCAACGAAGAAATCATGTACTTCCTTATGAAATAATTCACCGATCTGGTACATTAACTAACTGCTGTCAATCAATTCTTTCGAAGTAATCAACGTATTAAATTCAATTTTTAAACCAATTTCTTAGATTTAAAAGCCAAATTCAACCTAATTAACGCCTTTGGATTCTTCTTGCACTCCTAACGAAGAAATCTATTTCTAGATATTCATTTAGTTAGATCTAATCTAGCATGTCAGATATTAAACATAACTTTTCAGTTCTTAATTTAACACCATCCATATTTAATTTAGAACCCTAGATTAGACAGATCAGATCAATAATTGACGAAATGACTTTACAGAAATTTAATCAACATTGAAATAAAAGAAATAAAGTCATAAGGTTTAATACATAATTCCTAAGCTGAAATAAACATCCTAGAATAAAGAAATTTAAAGGTCCATAACTGAATTAATCATAAAAGCAAAATGAATTATGAGCATCAACATGAAGGAAGAAATTGAAAAATAGAAAAAGGAGGAAAAAGGAACTCCAATTTTGTCTTGGATCTTGATCTCTCAATCTCCAATTCTCCCTTTCGATCTTCTTCTTTCTCCCTGTCAAAATTGTCTTCTTTTCTTTGGCCTAAAAACTACCTCTCTTCCATCTTCGGTCTTTTGCTCTCTTATAATTCCCGAAACTATCAAAATAACTTCCATACACGGACCGTGTAAAGTCACACGGTCTGACTGTGTGACCATCGGATAAGTTGTGTGCTATCTGCTTCATTTCACACGGGCCGTGTAAATTTACACAGTCTGACCGTGTGACCTTCGGGACAATTGTGTGCCATTTGCTTCCATTCACACGGTCCATGCAAATTTACACGGTTTAACCGTGTAATTCTTCAAACCTGCAAAAATCAACCAAAATATCCAGAGCAGTACCAAATTCACCATAAACTAAAGAAATACACAACAATTAATAAAAGAAACAATGACAAAAGAGATCTAGAAAATAACAAAAACAACAGTTTATCAAACAGCTATTGCTTTGACGATCTCACAATGTCTGGATGTGGACGCTCAATTTGTGCTTCTATATCATGCAATGCACACATATTTACACATTACTAAGTTGATCAATCATATGATTATTCAATCATACACATGTTTATAACTTGTATGTATCCTTATTAAAAAATGTTGATCATTCATTCATCATTGCTTGTATATAACTTGTTTGATTACTTTAAATTCATTCATTATGCCTTAAATAAGTTTGATTACTTTAAATTCATCAATCATACATTTGTCAATCCTTTCTTAGCACTATATGTTCACTCAACTTGCCAATTCTCATTCAATCATACCTAATTCATTACCTCTATCCTTTGAATCATATTTGCATTCATAAGAACGTCTTTATACCATTAACAACTCATACTTCCCAAATTCATATACATTGATATCAAACAATCCATTCCTTAAATTATAACATCAATTAACAACCTAAACTTATCAAACATTTAATCAATTAATCAAGCAACTATATAGGTTCGTTTCAAGCCCCAATCATGTCCAATTACACCTAAGTAAAGTAACTTATCCTTATATGGTTTAAATATCACACAAAATTGAACTTTTCTCACTTCCATGCATTGCCCATGATTGTGGGAAGGAGTTAATGTAGCTCCCACGATGGTGGGATGAGTGAACCAAAAGTTTACCATCCTTTTCCTTCAATTTTTTCCAGCTTTTAACATCTTCATACCAAATTGAACACATCTTCATCATAGTCCATTAATTATACCTCAGTTATACCTTAATTATATGTCATTTCCTCATCAATTCCATATCTAATTCCAATTCAAATCATTCATTTAGTAGCTCATAATGTATGGTCTTTCATGCATCAAAATCAAAACAGAAACTATCATTCATTTGATCATACATGTAGTCCTAGTTCTTTCCCATTTCAAGATCATTGTATTAGCACCTTTCTTTAACATAAATTCACCTTCATTATACCTCAAATCCTAATCCAATTCATATATGAAACAATCTATAATCTACGGATTTTATATATATCAAAAACTAGGCATAAAAGTATCCAAGTTCAAATATCAATTTCCAGCACAATTCATCATCAACATCATATACAATTCATCCCAATTCAATCATCATAACCCTTCTATTATAACATGCCATAAAGAACAATATTTTACTTGCTTGTCTAACTTAAATTTTCTCCTCAAAGATCAAGCTAATTCAGCTCTCCATACACGCAAAATCATCACAATTCAAGGTGGGAATTGGATGGTTTTCGGCTAGGATCAAGGACAATAACAAAAACAACTATGTTCCGATTCTTTACCTAACTTTGTGAGGGCAAAAGCATGGATTTTGGTGTAGCCATTTAGGAAGAATTAAACCAAAATACAGAGCTATAAAATGAATGTAGGTTTCGATGGATACTATATCATACAATACACACATATTTACACATTACTAAGTTGATCAATCATATGATTATTCAATCACACACATGTTTATATGTCATGTTTAATGCATCCTCAATTGACTACCCCGAGTATGTATCCTTATTCATAAATCTTGATCATTCATTCATCATAACTTGTATATAACTTGTTTGCAATTAGGTTACACCTTAAATAAGTTTAATTACTTTAAATTCATCAATCATACATTCGTCAATCCTTTCCTCGCATTATATATTCACACATCTTCCCAATTCTCATTCAATCATACCTAATTCATTACCTATATCCTTTGAATCATATTTGCATTCATAAGAACATATTTATACCATTAATAACTCATACTTCTCAAATTCATATACATTGATATCAAATAATCCATTCCTTAAATTATAACATCAATTAATAACCTAAACTTATCAAACACTTAATCAATTAATCAAGCAACTATCAAGATTCATTTCAAGCCCCAATCATGTCCAATTACACCTAAGTAAAGTAACTTATCCTTATATGGTTTAAATATCACACAAAATCAAAATTTTATCACTTCCATGCATTGCCCATGATTATGGGAAGGAGTTAATGTAGCTCCCATGATCGTGGGATGAGTGAACTGAAAGTTCACCATCCTTTTCCTTCACTTTTTTTCCAGTTTTTAACATCTTCATACCAAATTTGACAAATCTTCATCATAGTCCATTAATTATACCTTAATTATATGCCATTTCCTCATCAATTCCATATCCAATTCCAATTCAAATCATTCATTTGGTAGCTCACAATTTATGGTCTTTCATGCATCAAAATCAAACCAGAAACTATCATTCATTTGATCATACATGTAGTCCTAGTTCTTTCCTATTTCAAGATCACTGTATTAGCACATTTCTTTAACATAAATTCACCTTCATTATACCTTAAATCCTAATCCAATTCATCTATGAAACAACCTATAATCTACGGATTATATATATATATATATATATATATCAAAAACTAGGCATAAAAGTATCCAAGTTCAAGTATCAATTTCTAGCACAATTCATCATCATCATATACAATTCATCCCAATTCAATCATCATAACCCTTCTATTATAATATGCCATAAAGATCAATCTTTTACTTACTTGTCTAGCTCAAATTTCCACCTCAAAGATCAAACTAATTCAGCTCTCCATGCATGCAAAATCATCACAAATTCAAGTGGTTTTCGGCTAGGATCAAGGACTATAACAAAAACAACCATGTTCTGATTCTTTACGTAACTTTGTGAGGGTAAAAGCATGGATTTTGGTGTAGCCATTTAGGAAGACTTAAACCAAAATGCGGAGCTATGAAATGAATGCAGGTTTTAGTGGATAGAGTGAAGAGAGAAGAAGAAACATAGTAGAAACTTTTCCAACGTTTGTTTAGTTTAATTAAGTGCGAGGTGTCATTATCTTAGATTAACATGTGTCCTTAAGCATGCTAGCCACTTATTATTCATAAGTTACCAAATGTCACCTAGTTATTAGTCCATTTGTCACTCATTCATTGCTGTCATTTGTTAATTAATTACCTATGCCAAATGTCACTCATTTATCTATGCAAAATGTCACCCAATTATAGGCTTAGCCATCCTAATTTTCCATGTCAACTTTTCTTCCCCCTTGTCATTTTTCCTAGTCTAAATGTACATTTAATTCATCAGTTTTCCAATTGTAACAATTAATTCCAAATTTACTACTTATAACCAATCAAACCAAAATTCAACACATAAATAATACACAATTCACATCATGATCATTTTAACCTTTTCATACCCCATAATATGTCAATTGAGTGCATATATTATCTTTGCAATGTGTACTAATTCTTAATTCATGTGTGTATGCTAATGATATGCATGCGAATGAAATGCATTTTTATGAACTCTCAAGGATATGACTCATATGCAAAATTCTAAAGCTTTAACCCTTAGTATGGAAAATTGATCCTTTAATCTTGCACATTCGGTCTGCTTTAAAAGATTATCATGTGGGAAAAGATAGCAAGCCTTTTGAGCCTCACTAAGCAACTGATGAGTAACCTTAATCTGCCTTAAATTAGCTTTAGAGAAAGCTTTGAGAGAATGTTTAACTCTTCTCAGCTTGTGCACAAGCTGGAAGGATTTAAAATCATCAACCTTAAAGTTCCAACAAGATTCCACCAAATGCAATAAACCATACTACTGTGAGAGGCCATTTGTCGGACCCCACTCCCGGAGCCCGACTGTCTCGGGAGGTGAGCCCTACTGAAGCCCACTCCAGAGACCGCTGGCTGGCTGGCTGATTTCCCTAAACCTGAGACATGTTGCTAATTCACATTGGTGATGAGCATACACTGATTAAGACTTAGACCCTGACTGCCTTTTAGAATACCAGAATTTCACTTTCTAACCCATGTCCGTTAAATGGACATGAGTGTCCGTTAAACGGACATGAACTGGACTTTGGTACTGTTTTACCCTGTCCGTTAAACGGACAGGCATGTCCGTTTGACTGACACGAGTGGCTAATGTACACTATTTCTCCCGAATCTGTCCGTTAAACGGACATATGTGTCCGTCCAACGGACACGAAGTGGACAAGGGGTGATTTCTCACCCGAATGTGTCCGTTAAATGGACATGCGTGTCTGTTTAACGGACATGGGAATTTCCAGAATTCCCATGCCACTTCTAACCTGCTCAACTCCCACTCAATTTCTACACTTCTAAACTTCCTGGACTGATTCATTTTACTACTACAACACTGCATACTCAAGTCAAACACCAAGTTTAACTTGCCAACCCTCAAACTCAACTTCAATTTATTCATCAACTTAACACATTCACATCACTCATGCAATTTTCCTCATTCACAAACCTAATCATGCAATCTTTAAAAGCCATAATGATCATTTGAAATATCATAATTCGATGCCTTTTCATTTACATCAAAACTAATGTTTTACAATGCTTTAGTGGGCATTTCAAGCCCATTTACAACATGATCA
>JAOSBP010000006.1:22219047-22230080 GCA_027563825.1 Erythroxylum mucronatum | reverse complement strand
CAGGACAGCGAGCCACAAGATAAAGGAGCAACGAGGAGGGCTGTATTTGGACCATACCAGTCGGTGCCAAGGAACCTCTGGTAAGGGGGGCGTAAGAGTTGATAAGCAGAAGCATTGGTATAACGCTTAGTGGGACTCACTATCCATTTCAACCTGTCCAATAAATTGTGATTAGGAAAGTATCGAGGAGGCTCAAGGTGTCAAAGGAGGTCAATAGAAGCCTCCCCCCAGTTTCAAGCATCATTATGTATTGCGACAGAGACTCGAGCGGTCAACGGAAGCCCCGAGCTATTAATCTCTCGAGGGGTGACCAAGGTGCCCAAAATGCCCCGTGGGTGCCACGGATCCTGCCAAAAAAAGGTAGACATACCATTGCCAATCCTAAATCTGAAATGAGTACACAGCTTGTCCCGGACAGTTAAGAGCTTACGCCAACTCCAAGAGCTATTATAGGTTGGACTAACATTCCAAAAATTTGACCTACGCAGAATTATTGTATTCACCCACTTAACCCACAAAGCTTCCCGATCCTCAAACAAGAACCATATGCGTTTACCTAAGAGCACTTGATTCCAAGTTGACAAGTGCTTGACCCCTAAGCCACCTTCCTGTTTAGGCCGACAAATATCACTCCACTTCACCTTAGCCTTAGATTTAGTCTCAGCCTTACCTGCCTATAAGAAATTCCTAAGCTTGGCCTCTCTGTCCTTAAGAACGGACGAGGGGAGGATAAAATGAGAGGACTAGTAGACATGGAAAGTGGAGAGGACAAAAATAACCAGTTGGAGACGACCCACATAAGAAAGGCTCTTATGGGTCCAACGATTAATCCTGTTATCAATACGATCGAGCAGGATAGCACAATCCCGTTTAGATAGACGACCTGTTATGAGGGGAATACCGAGGTACCGAAAAGGGAGGGAACCTTGCCTAAGACCAGACACAAGAGACATCCTACGACTTAGAGAACTAACATCAGGTGAGAGGTAAAACTGACTCTTGGAAGTGTTCATTTCCATACCAGAGAACTGAGAGAAATTAAACAAGGAATCAAGCAGAAGCTGAGCAGAGATCAAATCTCCATGGCAAAACATTAAGAGGCCGTCTGCAAATAGCAGATGGGTAACCTTAAGACCTTGACATCTCCAATGGAATTTGAATTGAGGGTTAGTGTCAATGGATGCACTCAAATTCCTAGAAAAAACTTCCATGCAGAGAATGAAAAGGAGAAAGGAGAGAGGATCGCCCTGCCGTAACCCCGATTTACCTTTAAAGAAAGAAGTAGGAGACCCATTTACAAGAGTGGAATAAGAGGGAGTGGTGATGCATTCTCGAATCCACATTATGAACCTCTGAGGAATACCCACTGCTTCTAAGGTATTTAGAAGAAAATCTCAATGGATGGAGTCATAAGCTTTGCAGAGATCCACCTTAAAAGCACACCGTTTGTGAGAATTTGAAATGTGGTAGTTCTTGAATATTTCTTGGGCTAAAAGGATGTTATCGCCAATACGACAATTCTTGATAAAGGCACTTTGATTAGGGCTTACTATTAGAGGAAGAATAGAACTAAGGCGATTGGCTAATATTTTAGCAATAATCTTGTAGATCAGATTGCAACAGGATACGGGCCTAAAATCTTGGACATTTGAAGGATGAGCTGTCTTGGGGATAAGGGTGATGAAAGTAGAATTAGTCTCTTTTAAAAGCTTGCCCTGAAGGAAAAAGTTCTGAATAGCGGCTGTAACTTCCCCCTATAATAGTCCACGCCTGTCGAAAAAAAATTTCCCATTAAAACCATCCGGGCTAGGAGCCTTATCAGGATTAATAGAGTGGAGAACCTCATGAATTTCGCTATGGGAGACTTCTGCTATTAAGGCCTGGGAATGAATTTCCGCAAGAGGCTTGCTTATAATTTAGTTTAAATATTATAGTTAATTTCTTTTATCTTAATTTGCAGAAATTATGATATCATCATTGATTTTTTTTGAAGGAAAAGAACCATTTCATTAATCAAATGAAGAATTGGATGATAACATCCGGAACAACCTCCAAGAAACAAAAGTGGAGATTTTGGTACATTGATTTAGCAGAAATCATCAATATTGGTTTTGGGTTAATGTACTTTAAGAAAACTCTATATTTGTTTAGAAAACATGAGGTAATTAAGTTTCCATACGAAACTATAACTCACCTGTTAAAAAAGGTTTTCGACTTCATTTTTTATTGCTTAGTATTTTAATTAGTTTAGAACTAATAAAAGCAAAGAACGATTATAATTTGAAGCTGCAATTAGCACACAATACAACCATGTCAGTTTAAAGCATCAAAATGGAGTGACAAACAAGAATTGGGAAAACCTTCTTCCATAAAAGGAAAGCATATATCTTTAAGGGTATTAATTATCAACACAGTTCCTGAAAAATTATTTTCCTTTTGCATTTGGTTTGTTGGTAAAAAGGCGAAAATCTATATCTTCTTCGGTCACTTTTTTCCCCCATAAATGTTACTAAAAAATATCCATTCTCCTCTCACCTTGGTCTGCCATTTCATTCAAATTGTGAACTTCTATAAATAATATGCACCCCCTTACCCCAAGCAACATCCACAACCATTTGTATATCAGAATTCATCCTCTTTTCTCTGCGAAATGATTAGCTTTTTGCATCAGTTCTTAAGGGGTCACAAACAAGTATAGACATCATGGCTTAACTAATGAAGATAATTAGGTACCGCAAGAAGAGTAACTTGAAAGAATAAGGATCTTGGAATGCTTATTTGGTTACTATTTTAGAATGGAGAATAAATAATGAAAAGAAACTTTTTTCTATCTTATCTTAACTATTAAAAAATGGACTATGGAATTTATAAGCAAATTCATCCTCTACTTACGGAAAGACCATAAATACAAATGTAAATGGCTCATTTAATATTAGAAGATTTTTGTGGTTATGAGAAAATTCTTGAAATAATTCGCACTATTTTTAACACCATACTATTTTAAGAGTCACTTTCTAAACATTTTAAATTACCACTTCTACTATCCCCCCTTAACTTGGAATTTTCTTTATTATGCCAAGATTAACTTAAGAAATATCTGCAGCTTAGATCGTGAGTTTTCAATACTTGAACTCTACTTTCTTAGTGGCAGTACAGTCTCTAATGAAATAATATTTTTTTTACCTATATGCTTGCTTTGATCATGAAACACTAGATTCTTAATAAGTGCTTGTGCAAACTTTTTACCAATGCATTCTTTGTAGCTTCTTTTGTGGCAAGTGAAGTTCCTTAAAAAATTTTCGAAGCCAAGTTTAATGACAAGTGCATGAAGTTGCCACCACATATTTGGATTCATAAGTTGAAAGTGGAATAATAAGTTGTTTCTTTGAACTCCATGAGATAGCATAATTACCTTAAAAAAATGAAAAACCATCTCTTTCAATCATTAATATCTCTTTCAAGATCGTTATCACAAAATCTTAGAAGTTTGAACTTACTAGAATAGAAATAAAATAGTCCAAAGTCAAGTGTACCTTTAGGTAGCGAAGAATCCTCTTAGCAATTTTCATATGGGTGGAAGTGGGAGCTTCCGTAAACCGACTTACTACTCTAACTTAGTAAAGGATATTGGCCTTGTACATGTTAAATATCTTAAACTTTCCATAAGATTTTTTAGAAGAATGGATTTTCTTTTTCTCCATCTTTATACTTTGATAATTTTAGTTTAATTTCCATAAGTGTGTTAATAGAATTACAATTAATCATTTTGAACTTCTTTAGGACCTGCTTTGAATAGTTTTTTTTTGAGAAATGAATATTCTTTCCTACATTTGCCTCACCTCTAGGCCTAAGTAATATGTAACAAGTCCTATGTCAGTCATTTCAAATTCAAGTGACATAACCTTCTTAAATTCTTTTAAACAAGATTGAACTTTTTATCTGTAAAAATAAGATCATACACATAAAGATAAATAAGTATTATGTCTCCATTGTTATGAGTTTTGATGTAAAGTACATATTTATTAAGGTAATAAACAAACTCATACTCCTAAAATACTTAGCAATGCGGCTATTCCATGCCCTTAGTGCTTACTTCAATTCATATAAATCTTTATTTAATCTTAAAAATTTTCCTTTATGTTTTTTTATCACATTATCCAATGGTTGTTCAATATAGACTTCTTCTTTAAAATAACTATTAAGAAAGGCCGATCTTTGCATCTAATTGATAAAATTTTCGTTTCATTTGAGCTGTTAAACAAATGAGTAAACATATAGTCTCCAATTAAGGAATAGGTACAAAAATATCTTCATAGTCAACTTTACGCTTTTGCTCGTATCTTTTGACAACAAGCCTTGCCTTTTATTTTTCTACCTCTCCATTGGCATTCCTTTTCATCTTGTATACCCATTTGACTCTAGTGGTTTCATGACCCTTAGAAAGGGTTTTTAATTCTTAAATATTCTTTTTCAATTGATTTGATTTTCTCATCTTTGGCTAATCTCCGCCTTTTATCTTATATGACTTATTTGAAATTTATTGGCTCACTATCTATAAGAAGACAATACAATATATCATTATCAAGAATAACTTCATGAGATCTTAAACAAATCTCTCTCATATCTTTCATTTTCCTTGTCCTTTCACTTGAAATTTCTTCATAAGGTAATGAAAATGTTGAAATAGGTGGAGTTGTTTCTTGTATAGGCAACATGGTATTTAAAAAAAACATGGCATTTTATTCTTATTCTTCTCCAAAATATGAAAGAAAATTATAAATTTACTCTCCATAAGCCTCTAAAATTTTCACATAGCTTTATCAAATTTAACACCTCAACTTATCACCGCTTTACCATTGTTTGGATTGTATAATCTGTAGCCTTTGAAATGTGAATCATATAAGGACATGATTAACTCTTTGATCGTCAAGTTTGAATCTTTCTTAGTGTGACATCTTGATCTTCAAGTTTGGATTGTTAATCTTGGATCTTAACTTATTTTACCCCATATTTCTTGAGGAGTTTGATCTTTGATATTTGATGTTATAGAGCGATTAGGCAAATACATAACATAAGAAACAACTTCAGCTCAAAACTTTATTTGCATATCTGTATCCTTCATCATGCGTCTTGCCATATTAGGGATGGTTCTATTCTTTCTCTCAATTACTCCATTTTGTTGTGGTGATCTGGGAACTATTAACATACAACGAATGCTATGAGTTGGACAAAAATCATTGAATTCTTTAGAAGTAAATTTGCTTCATTGATCAAATAGTAAAGTTTTGATTTTATAGCTACTTTTCTTTTTTACAAGCATCTTAAAATTTTTGAAAGTAATAAATGCTTCTAATTTTTGCTCAAGAAAATAATCCCAAGTTTTCCTAATAAATCATCAATAAAAAGTAAGAAATATTTTCTCTTAGTAAAAAATATTTTCTCTTAGTAAGAAATATTTTCTGTTACTAAATGAAGGTAAATTGATTGGTCCACACACATCAGCGTACACAAGTTGAAGAGGACTACATGCTCTTAAAGTTGCTCATTTGGGAAAACTCTTCCTTGTACGTTTTCTTAGAAAACATGCTTCGCATAATTGATTATGATGGCTAATTGAGGGTATCCTGTTTACCAACTTCTTTTCTCCCATAACCTTGAAAGGTGCAAAATTTAAGTGGTTAAATCTCATATGCCAATACCATACTTTGTCTTGTAAATTAGCTTTCAAACATGTTTTTTTTTATTATTTTGATGTTCAAATTGAACATCATATTTTTTGACATAGCCATCTTAACAATCAAATTAGAGTTTTTATTTTGAAGCTACAAAAACTTATTTTCCATAAGACTTTCATACCCCTATTTAAGAAGTTGGCCTAAACTTAAATATTGCCTTTTAACTTTGATACATAATAACATCGGTGATCAACTTTTGATTACCATCTTTGGAAGAGATAAGAGTTTTATATTTTCCTTCTAATTAGATGTATTGTCATAATATTTGAACCTTTTAAATTTCATCTTACTCCTATCACTTATCTTGAGAACAATATACATTAAAACAAACATTTTGTTGATTAGGATCTATACGATTATATTAAACCTTTTTAGATATCTCATAACTTTCTATTGTCTTAATGGATAATATAAAATTTAACTAAGCATCACATCCTAAAATTATCAAAATTGACTCTTTTAAAGTCTTACAATTTCATATCTAATATGAAACCTTACTAATTGAGTTATTAAAACTTTTAAAGTTAAGTAGTTGTACTAGATATAGCTAAAGAAGAAATAAATATTGCATTATATAATATCTCATAATGCATTTTTTCCTTACGTAAAACCATACTATTATGGAATTTAGTTATGAAGGTATTCACTAGAGAATCTCATTCCTTATAAATAACTAAAGCATTTTTATCGCACCACGTTGATCTCATCAAAGTGATTCAACATTCTTAATGTTTAATTTCTACTCAGATTTAAATTCTTTGAAATTTTCACAAGTTTAAATCATTATTTTGTTTAATAGACATGACTATATCACATAAAGTCATTAGTTCATCTAATAAAATGCAAGAATCATCATTTTATGAATTGTTATTACATTTAACACATCACATGTATAAGATTTAACAATTCAATACCACATCATTCTTTCACCAAAGATTGATTTGGTTATTCTTCAACTCAATAAGTTTTATATGATTTATAATAAAAAGATACATATATCCTTGTATAGAGGTTTATGATTCTCATTATATTGATTTAACAACATGAGATAAAAGGATAGTCTCAGTTATCTAATTTTGTATCCTTTCCATTTAGCATAAGTCTTGCTTGATCTAATACATACAAACTGTTTGTATAAACTTAGATCAATTAATTTTACTAACAATCCTATTTCTTATCATACCTTAAACATTGTGATAATGTTGAATGTAAATTCACACAAATTAGAAATATACATAATCTTTATCATATCATGTATAGGCAAGAAAAGTCAAGTGATAATCTTCTTCTAATGATAGCTATTATCATACTATAGCAAATGCCTTCAGTTGTCGTCTATTTTTATGTCTTTATAGGCTAATAAGTGGAACAATTCCATCAAAGTGATATACCTTTCATCTCTACTTCATGCAATCTCTTGTATCGTGCTATTATTGTGTTAATATACATCTTATTGTGCTATTATTATGTTAATATACATCTTACATGATGCATTGGTCAACTCAAAATATCAATTCATTTTATCATTTATATGATATTGGCAAATTTTTAAAAATTTGTCACCAAATCCTCAAAAGGGATCAATAGAAAAAAATGTGTAATGAACAAATAATTTTTCTTTTATTTCTTTGAGAACTCTTCTCAAACATAACGTATGTCTAAGAAGTTTGGTTCACTAACTCTTAGTATTAATTATACTAAACAAAAGCAATTTAACTCAGAACAAAATATGAATGTAAGAAAAGCAAGTAATTGGTTATATACCATGACTACAAAATAAGAGTAGGACTTTAATAATGTATTTAATTACTCCATTATTTTATTTGAAATAATGTCTCTCACTACTATTCAAAAAGATTAATATCTCTAACGAGCTACAATTCCATTCAAACTTAGTTGACTTTGAGTTTGCGTAATAAATTAACTAAACTTAAATTAGGTAGACAATAACTGTATCAATCACATCTCAGATTTGTTAGGTGACAACTCTTGTAAAAATATATAATATAATTATCCTAACTTATCTCTAAATTTATGTGATCATGAGTTTGTTTATCCAAATTATATAAATTTAATTAAGTAGAACTCATTATTATAAGACTAAACATATTCGGGTTAAAACAGTTTTGGGTTTGCTTAACAAGCTTAATGGTAAACATAACTAGGATTTATTCTTATAATAATAAAAGGCAACAATTATATTCAAGATATATGCTTATTATTTAAATGAGGGATTTAGTTTTATTTGTCTTATCAATCATAAAGTTACATGCAATAATATCATACATATAAAGCATGCAATCAAATTTGCATCAAAATATATCAAACATATATTAATATCATGTAATTTCTCATACCAATTAATCAAATTATATGCATGAAACATCAAGTTTTGTTTAATTCTAGTTATTAATTTTATAATCTAAAATAATATTTCTAACTCCTTAGAAAATTAAATTATATTAACTTTGCTGATTCCTAAATGAATTAATTTCCTGTTTGAAACAAAATTTAATTTGATTTAAAACAATTTTTGAATAAAATTAAAAACTATTTCTAATTATTTTGACTCTTTTAATAAAACTTAATTAAAAATAATTTTCAATAACTTATGGTTTTTTACTATTATAATTTAGAAAAACAAAAATTTAAAATTTAACACGTAAGAAATTCTAATATAATTAGAAATAAATTTTCTCTAATTAGAAAACTATTTTCTAATATTAAAAGAAAATTAATTCCAAAATTAAAAGAAACACCTATAAATTTAATTAAGAAAATCTTTTATATTATTTATTTAGATATTAATTTCTTCATTAATTAGAAAATCATTCCTTAATAAATTAAAAATATTTTAAAAAATAATAAAAACTAAATTTCTCAATTAATAAATGAAAAACTTTTTAAATTTAATCAAGAAAAATATTTTTTTAATAAATTAAAAACTTATTATTGATAAATAAAGAAGTAATTTCCAAATGTCTTTTTTAATTACTTTAAAATTTTTTAACTTAAGGAGTCCAATTAATTAGCTCCAATGTAATTGAATTATAATTAATTATAATTATGGAAAATAACTTTTCTGAAATTTAATTAGGAATTAAATTAAGCAAAATGACTTTAATTTTAGAATTGATTTTGAAATTTAAACAAATTTAAAATTCTCATTTGGTATGCATTTTAATTTATTCAAATTTGGAATATATTCATACTTAAAAGAACTTTATTTATTAGGCATATATTAATTATATTCCCAAATAACTTTTATTCTAGTTTTGAAATTTTTTTAACCCAAACACTCTTATCCCAACCTTAGAATAACCCTATTCTTTTACTCAAACAACCATTGTTTAAGTTAGGAATACCTTATTCTTAACATAGATTAAACCCAACCCCGTGTCCAAAAACCAACACCCATCTTCATAAACCCTAGAAGTCATAACAAAGCCCTAGCTGCCATCTATAGCTAGGTCATCTGCCAGTTGCTTTCTCCTCCCACCTACTAAAGCTGCTGTCGCCAGTACACTGACTGTAACATCCCGTCCCTATATTACGGGTTAGAACCCAAAATTTCTGTATATGTGAGCTTAAAGAGAAATTAAGATAATGCATTTTCTGCTCTTGCATCATGTTAGCATATATGCGCATAAATACTGAAAGTTTTCGTATAAAAAGTGGTACATGTATTCATTGACAACTTCCAGGTATAAATGATATTAAATGTGATTTTATTGATAATGAGGAGTAGAAGGAGTAGAAAGAGTGATCTTGGTATGCGTTGTGAGAAGAAAAGATTGAGAAACCAAAGGAGTAGTGATCTGGAAAATGTTCGCTCAGTGTGCTTTGGTCTGTTAGCAATAACGTCTTCTCTAGTTATCCAAACGAGATGATTCTTAATTTGGATTAAACTAGACACATATGGATACATTTCTTATAAAGACATTGAATTTTAATTATGTCTCTAAGAATCTCAAAAGTTGTCATGAAGTTAAGAATTGGGTGCAGTATGTTGGTATATGAATGAAAAATTCGTCTTCGGACTTTAGGGAAAAATTTAGAATTAATGTAAATAGACTTTAGCAAAGTTGCCTTCTAGAAAGTTGTAAATCCTTCTTTTATCTTTCCAACGGTATATAATATGAAAAATTTGGACATCGTAGCTGAAAGTTACGATCTCTATAAGTGGAGATGTTCTGAATGAAAAAGTAAGGCATAAAAGTAAGACGGAAAAGTAAGACAGAAAAGTAAGACGCAAAAATAAGACGCAAAAGTAAGACGAAGTGAAAGTAAGACGAAGTGAAAGTAAGACGAAGTGAAAATAAGACGAAGCAAAGTAAGACGATACAAAAGTGAGAAGATACAAAAGTTAGAAGATAGAATTGGCCTTCAAGGTCTTCATTAAAGTTGTAGATCTTGAAGTCCTCTTTCCAATGGTCTAAAAGTGAAATCAATCCGACATTGTTTGTGAAAGTTATGGAAATTGCGCCAAAATAGGTTCGTTTTGATTGAGGTCATAAACATGGTTGCTTCTTTTGACCATAATTCCTTCTCTAGACATCCAAATGACTTGATTCTTAAACCATTGGATTCTTAAGACTTTGCTCTACATTTCCACCAAAAATTGAACCTATCTGAAATGAATGGGAAAATATTGAGTGAAAAGAGTGGGACGGGTATAGTGAGTGTGCTCTTAAATAGTATGAACTGGTGTTATTCTACTGAACATACTTCAGTATTTTAATGATTTCGGGATCAGTAGAACTCCAAATGAGATGATTTTTATTTTGTGGTAAACTAGAGACATGGAGCTACAAATGGTATGAAGAACTTAGAATCTAATTCAGTCTCTAAGATATTTAAAATTCTGATGGAAGTTGTACATAGTATACTGTTTTGGACAAGAGCAGTCAAAAAATATTTGAAGTATCTCTTTTGAATCACTGAACCAAAAGGAATGATTTCGGTGGCGTTAGAAATTGAAGACAATGGGGGACATTTTTCTAGAAGAAAGTGTTATGTTAGATTGTTTAAGGGTACTATTGGCAAAACACTTAAGTACAAAAGACATAAGGCATAAATGGAAGGGCAAATGAGACAATTCTCAATCATTAAGGGCATAATTGGAAGAAAAAGTGTTGTCTTGCTTACAAATACATGAGAAAACGTGAATGAGAAGATTATAGAGAAAGCATGAAAAAGAATGAAAGAGAGAAAGAAGAGAAAACAAGCTAGGGTTTTAATTTCCTTAGCCTTCAAGTGAGATTTTGAAGTTGTTCAAGAAGAGAAAAAGTAAGAGGA
>JAOSBP010000006.1:22189537-22199729 GCA_027563825.1 Erythroxylum mucronatum | reverse complement strand
CAAAACGCGCTAAAGGGGATTGCCTTTAGGGCACTACTCTAATAATCTTACAGTACTGTACAAGCATAAGTCGAGTTACACAGGTGTACAAGTTGACTTACACTAACACTTGCTTTAGGTTGCTTTAGGTTATAAGCTTGACTATTTTCTTTTCCAACTTTAGCTTGACAACCCCCTATTTGTAGGGTTTATACCACCTTGTTAAGGTCTACCATTAACCTCACTACTCATTTCTCCCTAACTAATTGGTTAGCTCTTAGGTATGCTGCATATTTCTCCATAATAGGATTGCCCATTTTCTTTGCTTTTTCTCACATCAAATTGATAAGCAGTGATTAGTCATATTTTAATCTCATATTTAATGTAATTTAATTATTTATATAAGTATTTTTATTGATTTTGGTACTTAAGTTGTTCAAATTTTGTTTCTAGATCTAATTCACTTACTTAGAGTAAAAAGGAACAAATGTGGAAAAGTTCGGAGCAATTTAGAGTTGTTTTGATTAAGTTATGTAGTGCATGATAGTGTACATGGCTGTGTTGGAAAGTTTGGAGGCATGTTGAGTGTTTTCTATGGAACACACTAATGTTAGCTGGGACCATCCCTTTGTTGAGATGCTAAAAGGCCATATTGATGCTACACATGTGTGTTTGTGAACATGTTAGCTCCAAATAATGTCACGCATCTATTTGAAGAACACAACTATCAATATGCCCATATATCTCCCGGGATCCAAATTTCAAAATTTAAAGTTAATATTGAGTGGAAGAAGTGAAGAGGAGGCTCAATAAGTATAAGGGGAAACCTTAGAATGGAAAAAAGCATGAGAAACAACCAATGAAACCACGTTAAAGTGGATTTTCATCAATCTAAAGTTAAGTTTTTGGAGATTTTAGGGATTTCATTCATATCATCCTTGATTTTAGCTTTTTCTTTAGTTTTGATATTTTGTTTTCTATGAGTGCAAGCTAAATTCTTTTTTGTATCTAATGAGATGAACCTTGTATAATTTTATTTTAATTTTATTCTACTTTTAGTTTCGTTAAGATTCAATTATGTGTTCTTAATTATTCTTGAATTAAGTTTCTAGTAAGTTGATTCATGTATGATTCATACTATTGAGATTAAGAAAACCACTGTGGCAATAGATCTAACATAATTAAAAGAAGTTGCATGCAAACCTAAAGATAGGTTGACATAAATCTTTTAAATTAGTGTCAAACCTAATAGTAAAATTTATAAATCAACTAATGTAATTTTAGGGGTTTAAATTAGAAAGGGATTTCAATTAATCATCCTATAATTAGGCATTAATAGTTTTAAGAAAGATATTAGCACAATTGAAGAATTTCTATGATCTAATAAACATTTGATTAAATTAATTAGTAAAATCATTATTGGATGAGAAGTCTTAGAAGGGACTTGAATTTTATTGGTTGATTTTTCATTCTTTTTCATTCTAGTTTATTTGATTGTGTTAACATGACCTTAGTTTATAAATTTTTTACTTTAAATCTAGTTTATTAATATCACCTCATAGTCCTTGTGGGGTTGACCCGCTACAACAATACTATGCATTTAGTTAAAACATAAAATCACATCGAGTTTTTGGTGTTATTGTCGGGGACTATGATATTAGGAAAACTTAGCTTATCTGAATCTATCCATTAATTTCTTTTTCCTTTGTTTCCTTTGTTTCCTTTATTTTAGTTTAAATCATTAATCTTTCTTTATCCTATTATTATTTTAAGAGTGTGATTTGTTTATAACCTAAAGCAATCCATTGGAACTTGTTGAGGAAACTTAGAATTTGAAAGAACAGTCTTTCAAAGAAGAGATGATGGGTTATACATCTTTCCACCTGCTTGTTACAACATATCAAAAAAAGATAAGCAAACATTTTTTCAATTTCTTAAATCAGTCAAGTTTTCGGATGGGTATGCATCTAATATAGCCTATTACGTGAATGTTAAAGAGGGAAAAGTATTGGGGTTGAAAAGCCATAATTATTATGAACTTCTAAAATAATTATTTCCTGTTGGAATATGTGGGCATTTATCAAAGGATGTGTCCATAACTTTGGGACAATTGGGTGAGTTTTTTAAGCAATTATGTTGCAAAACACTCAAAGTTGAAGAGCTTGGCAAAATGGAAAAAGACATATCTTTGATTCTATATAAGCTTGAACTAGATTCCCCTACATTTTTTATGTTATGATGCATTTGGCAATTCACTTACCATACGAGGAAAAACTTTAAGGACCGATTCAATTTTGATAGATGTACCCCATTGAAAGGTAATTACTTTTAACTTGTACTTTTTTTCCTAAAGTTATTAGTTAGTAACAATTGTTAATGTACCATGGTGTTTGTTAGGTTTTTATGCTCTCTTAAGCGTTATGTACGTAATATAGCTCGACCTGAAGGGTTTATTGTAAAGGCTTATGTAGCAAATGAACATTTGACCTTTTGTTCGATGAACTTAAATGATATGGAGACGAGATTTAATGCACAAGAATGTAACTTTGATTTTGATCAAGATGGTGGGTTGTCAGTTTTCTCTTAAAAAGTAAGGCCACTTAGTGTCGAAGAATATATGAAGTTAACTAAAGACAAACTCAAAATTGGCCATTGGTATATTTTGAACAATTACGAGGAAGGCGTTATATTTGTGGAGTATGTATATTAATTTTCATTGAAATTTTCATATTTAAATTTTGTGGCTGAATCTATATTGCTTGATCTCAATCTATTTCTTTAAATAGAGAGCACAAAGATTTGATTTGAAGCAAAGGGATTGTTAATGTTGAAGAAAGACATAAGATTAAGTTCACATTATGGTTTAAGACTCAAGTAAGTTTTTGTCTTATATTATGAACTTATGAAAATTTGTATGTCAAATTAACTTCTAATTATATTTTGTCCTACAGATGATATGGTTACATAACCGTAACATACAAAAGGCAACAATAACATTATATGCTTTGGCATGCGGGCCTCATATATGTGGCAAAAACTATATAGGTTGCATTGTTAATGATGTTAGATTTCACATATAAGATTGAGACAGTCGACTTAAAAGCCAAAATTATGGGTTATTGTTGAGGGATGTCATGATGACGAATTTATTGACTTCTACAGTATCATCTTAGAAATAATAGAGTTGCATTACATTAAGGATAAAAAAAGGTTATTCTATTTAAGTGCAAATGGTTTAATCTTGGTAACATAAAAGTAAATGACAATATTACTAGCATCAATGTAAGTAAGACATGGTATAATAATGACCCTTTTGTCCTTACAAGTCAAGTGAAGTAAGTTTTCTACCATAACGATACCATATTGGGTAACAATTGGAAGATTGTTCAAAAGTTTCAACATTGAAATCTCTTCGATTTTTATGAAAAGGATAATGGTCTAATGAGTGAAGATGGTGATGAAGTATATCAAGAGATTGAATTAGAGCTAAATAATGAAGTCATTCAAATAGAAGATGTAGATATATCATCATTCCATAAGAGTGATGTTGATCCCAATATAGTACAAGTGCATGAAGTACAAGCCAATTTTGTTGTAGAAAGAGATGAAGACTATATTGAGGATGAATTATATGACAATGGTGATACTTTGGCAAATATATTACTGATGAAGACTCAAATCATAATGTAATTATGGATGATGATTTTCAAGATCTTGATCATGATAATTGAAGGTAATAAAAATGTTGTTTATAATGTTTGAAATATATGGTTGACGTTTGCACAAAAATAATGCGTATTATTGATATTTCACTTATGTGAATGCATATTGTTGATGTTTGACTTATGTTAATGCGGAATGTTGATGTTTGAGTTATGGTTATGCGTATTGTTAGTATTTGAGTTATGTTAATATGGAATGTTATCGTTTGAGTTATATTAATGCCAAATGTTGATGTTTAAGTTATGGTTATGCGTATTGTTGTAAGTATGAGGATGTAAATACATAATGTTGTTGTTTGAGTTATGTTAATGCAGAATGTTAACGTCTGAGTTATGGTCATGCATATTGTTATAAGTATGAGGATGTTAATGTGAAATGTTGTTGTTTAAGTTATTTTAAGGCAAAATGTTGTTGTTTGAGTTATTTTAATGCGGATTTTTTATAATTGAGTTATGGTTATACGTATTGTTGATGTTTGAGTTATGTTAATGAGGGAGGTTGATATTTGAGTTACATTAATGCAAATGTTACTGTTTGAGTTATATTTATGTGGAATATTGATGTTTGACTTATGTTTATGCGTAGTGTTCATATTTGAATTATAGATATCCAATATAATGGAACTGATAGAAACAAAGGAAAGAAGGTGGCAAGTATCGAAGTTGTCCCTAGTCAACAACAACCACATCAATAATACCCTAGCCAACAACAACAATCAGCTTTATCCACCAAAAAAGCTAGTCAACAACAACCTCCATTTGTCTCGACTAGTACTAAGGGATCTACAGGTGTGTTAATCTTTAACACCTATAATTAGACTTACGCTGAAATATGTGTTTACATGTTTAATGAGTATTTTCTTATCATTATTCATTTATTTTCAAGTTCCAATATCAATGTCAGAAAAAGAGGTAGAGGTATAACTAAAGATTGTGAGCTGCAACAAATGAATGTTGCATTAAACAACAAGTTGTCTGTATATATTGATAACTCGTAAGGTCGTCCTAAGGACAAGATTCAATCAACAAAATTGTCTAGTGAGTTAGGGGTAATTGCCAGAACTTAATTGCTTTGCCTTAAGTATGCCAAGCAGTTGAAAGAAGAAAATTTGTTAGAGAATGCTTTGAATAAAATTTTGATAAAATTTTAATTTATTTAATTATATGCAATATTGTTTTACTTTTTTAAAGATTAATTTCACTTTTACTTATTGTTTACAGATGAAGCTAAATATCGTCAATATCGACAAATCAAAGGGTTCAAACTGTTTCACTTCACTTTTGAAACAAAGGACCAAGGATCGTCAATATCAACTACATAAATATTACAAATCTTTTCCTACGGATGAGGAGGCAAGCAGACATGTTCTAGAACAGATGTCTCAAAAAATTGGAACAATTTATGTGATTGTTGATCCTCTCCCAATGTTCAGGTTCATTCTCTTTCCCTTCACATTTGCTTTCATTAATCTTGTTAGACGATTTAATGAATATTTTTTTCTTTATTTAGGAAATCTAAAAACTCCTCATAACTAAAGCTTCAAATCATTTGTTGTCGTACGAAATGAATATGCAAGTTCTTTATTTACAAGTTATAATTATATCAATACATACAATATTATTTATTGTGTTCTAATTTTTTTTTCATAAAACAGAGTTAGAAGGAACTACATAGAGAAGAGTGTGATCAAATCACACTCTACAAACTGACACACTATAAGAAAGGTAAAGGTTGGATGTTTGAAGAAGCGTAAAATAATTATATAAGTTTAAAAATTTGTTTAAAATTTAAGTTTATTTATTTATGTATAGTAGTAACTAATAATATTTAAATTGAGTGTTGATTTTGTTTTGTAAAATTTAGAATAAGAAGCAGGAGTTGTTGCAAACATCAATGTCTGATGGAAATGAGTCTAGTGTAGATAGCATTTGCAACAAGGTGCTTGGTACAAGATCTGACTACATCAAAAGTCTTGGGTTCCTCGTCAACACCTGCATATGTTGAGCGTCTTCAAGAATTGAACCAGTTGCTTAAGGCTAAATTAGAATGAAATGAACAAAACTTACAACAAAATGAAAAAAAAATGTTGGCCAAGCTTGTAAAGATGGTCAAAAAAGCACTTGGCCTGAATTATGTAATTAGTGATGATGAAAACGATTCTTAGTTATTAAACTAATTTTTGTATTTTTATTTTGTACATAAGTATTTTTTAGCGTTTGTAATTAACATTTAATGATATTTAATTATTTATATACAATGCTTCTAATTTCCAATTATTTCTTATTATATTTTTGTATAATAAATTATAAAACAAAAAATCTAAAAATTACATATAATAACTCGGATTAAAAAATTCACATGATAAAATATTTAGTAACAATTTATATCAAAAATTTCAAAACATAGCTAAAAAGATTTGTCTACGTTTTAAAAAACATAGCTAAAATCATTTGACTACGTTTCTAAAATCATTGCCGATAAAATTTCGCTATGTTTTAGAAAACGTGGCAAAATAAATTTGGCTACATTTTCAATATCGTCACCAAAAACTTTTGGCTGAGCTTCCCTTTCGCAGCCAAAAATTATTAGCTATGCTACCAAAAATGTTGCTACAAATTTTTACCTATGTTTTCAAAAATGTAGCTAATAATTTTTAACTACGAAAATATAATATAGCAAAAAGTTATTGGTGACGATATGGTGGAAAATTCACCTATATTTTTATCGATGAGGATTTGGCAATGATTTTGTCGACAATTATAAATCGTTGATAATAATTATTTGCGACGATTTTTGAATGTTTAGCAATAAATTTTAGTGTTTTTGTTGTAATCTCTGTATATCGGTATCATGATTGTAATAAATTTCAAACACCATCTTCTTTGTTTTGCGATGCATGTCTTTTCTTTTTCTTTTTCTTTTTTTGACGAGCGATGCATGTCTTAAAACATAATTTTATCTAGAATTATTTAAAGTACCAAATGAACTCAAATGCAATTATAACAATATTACTCAATCCATAATCACATCCTTAATTAAGTTAATTAAAAAGCAGCAAAAACTTAAGACTATAATTATTCTTCAATCAATCTTTAATGTAGAATGTTATTAATTTTTAAAACCAAAGCTCTTATACGACATATAATCTTTAAATATGTAATACCTTATCATGTAAACTTTTAAATCTTTAGTTCTTCAGATTTTAGATAGATAAATTATGTTTAAATTTTAATTAAGTTAAATTTTTATTAAAATGGATTTTATTTTTCTAACTTTCCTTCTTTCATATAGTTTTTTAAATCGAATAAAATTGAATCTTAAATAGGTAAAGAGAGAGGTCTTTGTTAATCTCAACTAACACCTTTTAACTATTTTCTAGCAAACACCTTTTAACCATTTTCTTTTATTTTATGCTCCATCAACATAAACATAAAAATTACTGTTTATTTAACAATGATCTCTTTTCAAGTGACTAATAGGATTTAAATACTTAGATAATTAAAATAAAAATATGGGCCACTTAATAAAATTATGTAATATGAGCTACTTACATTTTTTTGGTAATTTAGAATTCAATTAATAGAAAAAATTGACAGAAAGTTACAGCTCCAACAATTGCTCATGTCGTGTTCATAGGCCAAGCATAAATTAAAATAAAGGAAAACCCCAACTTTACATTTAAAGGTTCCAAGAAGTTTAAAGGGTTATACTCATTGTGGTCATAGGCTCTTTTATAGGTACCTTTTCCTTATCCTCCTGTAGATATGCTGAAATATGTTGGAGGAGTTGGAGGAGAAGTTCTTGAAACTTATGCTATTTCTTTCCATTTATATATAACAGAGAAAGCAATTGTACATGAAGTTGAAGAAAGTAACATCTTGCTAGTTACTTTTTGGTGACGCTAAGTAACTCTATCAAAGTGTCGTCCTAGTCGCGATTTTGATGAAAGAGGTTGCGTCATTGGAGCAACATTTTCCAAATGGAGTGGACATATCAGTAGTGGAAGGAAAGATGGGTTTGGCGTTCTATCGTTTTCGAGTAGAGCATATAATATATTAAAGGCGGGTTCAGGAAGAAAAGTTTACCTTTGAATTGAAGCTTTTATTTCACAGCAAGCCAAAGAATAAAGTTGAATTTTGAGATGCTCGGTTGGGTAGCATAACTTACCATATTACAATAAAAATTTATTTTAAACTGATTAGTATATTATTAAGTTTTCGGTTGCGTAGCATAACTTACCATATTACACTAAAAAATTATTTTAAACTGATTAGTATATTATTAAGTTTTAATGAAATATCATTAATTATTAATAAAATAAATTATCATTATATATTAAAATTTTATTTATACTTGTTGATATAAATAATAGGGATAATTATAAAAAAATCTCCAACTTTGCTTGATTTTGCAATTATAGCCCGAATTTCAAAAAGTGATAATAAAATGCTCAAACTTTCAATTTTTTCAATTCTAACCCGAACTTCAAAAAAGACAATAAAATGCACAAACTTTCATTTTTTTTTCAATTCTAACTCAACGTTACCGTCTTCGCTAAGTTTGCTAACCTAAATCAAATTACACAGCCTCGACGACCTTACGCTTTGATTTCATAATTTTCCTTCATTTTCAATTTGTTCTCTCGACAACCTCACCCTTTTATTTTAAAATTACGCAGCCCCGATGCCCTCACGCTGAGGACACCAGGAGAACGAATTGAAAATGAAGAACTTGTTGATGCAGTACGTTGCAATGTGAGGATAGTTTGAAGCGTTGGAAGAACAATCAAAAAACAAAGAGCTGAGAGCGTTGGGAAAACAAACAAATAACGAAGGCTAAGATTGCGTAAATTGATTTAGGGATTTCTTTTTTAACGACGAAGTCGTTTCATTAACATTCATTTGTTGTGTTAATTTTGGCAAGCATTTATTTATAGTTATGGTTTTCAACGTCAGGTTAGCATTAAAAAAATTAAAAGCTTGAGCATTTTATTGTCATTTTTTTAAGTTCGGGCTATAATTGAAAATTTAAGCAAAGTTTTGGTTTTTTGTAATTAACCCTAAATAATGAGATATAAATATGTTTAACAAAAATATTTTATATTTTATTACCATTAAAAATTAATTAAGATAAATAGTAACTATTTGTAAAAAAAATAGATTATAAATAAAATAAGATATTAGTTATTTTATTTATTAGTGTTGTTTCATAATAAATAAGCTTTAATGAAAGACTTAAAATTATATTCGACTTATAGATATATTATTAACTTTTAATACACAATTAATTTTTATAAAATTAGTTAACATTAAATATTATTATATGAAATATAAGTAATGATATATAAATATAATAAATCAATAAAATATATCTATCTATCTATATGAAATATGATCACCGATAATGTGTTATCTTAATTATCTCTTATGAAGTAGTTATTTGGTGATGCTGTCGCCTGCAACCAAATATAAAAGAAATCACTTCCGTTAAAACAAATTAATGTAGTAGCGGTAAGCGGATATCGTTCCCACGAGGAATCTTTAACGGTAAAGGTTAGCTAGTTCAAACGAAAATAGCGATGGGGGGTTTTGTCACGACAATAATAATAAAAGAAAAAATCACAAATCGAAACCATAATTAAATTGAAACCAAAAGAAATAATAAAATAAACAAACTCCATAACTGGTCTTTATTGAAATTAATAAAAATAACAATTGAAATTTGTTCAGAAATTTAAAGACAAAAATCAGAAATTAAATCAACCAAAGACCTAAACCTACGCATGAACTATTTGGAAATTGAAGAAGAATTAAACCATAAGAAACTAAATAAATCAGTTCGGCAGCCAAAGGAATAAGGATTTGCGATGCTATTCTGGAATAAAGAACAACATGAACCAGAAAATAAAACAATGAAGATATGCGCAGCCAAGGGACAAGTTCGACGATGCTGTGAAGGACTGGAGAGACGTGGACCAGCGTGGGGCAGGTGCGTCAGCCAAGGATTGGTGCATGCGATGGATGGTATGATGAAGCCAAGAGGAAAACACAATTGCGGTAGCCTAAAAATCAAGAATATGCAATGATGATGTATGAAAGAGTCAGCAACGTGGACAATAAAAAGGCAGAGAGTGCGGCAATTGCTAAGGAAATAGAAACTATGGGATGATCAAAGATGCGGCTATTTCTTCTAGAAAGGAAAAATACGGTGATCTGGAAAGCAAGAAAGAAGGTGCAGCCACTCTGAAAAACTGAAAATACGATGATCTCTTGGTTAACGCAGACCCTCCATTAAAAATACGGCAATCAACATTCATGTCCTTCTTGAATTCAACATCTTCATTATCTTGAATTGTTCTTTATCTAGTGCACATCTAATTCTAGTTGGGGTCTTCTTGGACAGAGGTTGAGATAATCTTGGACTGTTGTGTTCTAATTGGAGACAATTTCTGGAAATTTGCAGATTTGGAATTCTGTCCATATTTTTCCTC
>JAOSBP010000006.1:22169823-22189437 GCA_027563825.1 Erythroxylum mucronatum | reverse complement strand
TAACGATTAACGATCGTTAGATGCTACTCACAAATATTAAAAGTAACAATTACGGATTACAATTAATATTTTAGCAATAGGTTCGAAATAAAACGATCAAAATAATCGATCAAGTTCATTAATCCCAAAACCATCAAAATTAATGCCAACAACACAACAATCCGAAAATAATTCACGACTTTAAAATAACAAAAATAGCTTAACCGTGATTGGGCGTCGAAATTCCTGTTGAACCGGTGTCGAAAAGTTAACCGGCCATTTTCAGTTTCATGTTCCAATAATAACTCATAGTTTCCTTTGAATGAAACAGAATCACGTTACCAGCAGTTTCAATGTAATATCGTCGTTGTTCCTTAAAACGCCGAATTAATGTTGCCTAAAAAGACAAAGAATATTAAAACAACGCCAACATGCTTTTGTTCTTCATTTCCTCCTTGCGCCGACCGTATTTTTTTTCTACTGCGTCTCTCCAGCATTTTTAATGCTTCATTCTTGTCTCGTCCAGTTACCCCCCCTCCTCTACGTCGTCTGCTGCTTTCATATATCTCTCCGCACTGTAAATGACAAAATCCCATTTTTTTATGCCTCCACCGCTACTTGTGGTTCAGCTATGCTTGTCTTAGGTCTACGCCGACCTCCATCGTCTGTAGCACCTGGTGTAGCTTGTTGTTAATTCTGCGCCGCCGCACCACTCTTGCTGTCCCCTTGTGCGTGATTTCTGTGCGTTGATGTAGCTTCCTCATTTTCCAAACGACGCCTCTCATCTTTGATGCGTGACTCTGATGCGTCTAGCACCAATTTTCTTTACTTGTTCTCTTTTATTTCACGTTGTTCATTGAACGCCAACTGTCCTTCTTTGTTGTTGCCACACTCTCTTTTCATTAATTCAAACGTTCACAAGTGGACCATCAGATGAGCTTAAAGCGATTTGTTGCCAGCTGTCTAATAAATGTTCTTTCATACTTGGGCCTCCAATTTAAATTGTCTCCTTGTCTCTTTTTTTTCTCCAGCTGCCACACTACCTACTGTTCCTCTTTTGTCAATTTGTTCACGCCTATTGCATGCTCACCAGCTGCTTCCAAGTCTCCTCCCTCTTATTGTGCTTCGATGTGACCAATTTAAAGTCCAACCTACTGTAGCTGCCTCTCCATTTGCGTGTGTGCTGCTTCTCCCCTCACGCTGTCTCCTTTCCAGCTAATTGAAATGCTTTTATTTCTCCTGTGCGTTAGCTTGGACTTTTCCACGCTCTTTAACTGTTCTCGTGATTTGCATTTAAAATTTCTCTCCACTTGATTTTTCAGGCTGTTTTGTAGCTCTCCCAGTTGTCGTGTGACTGGACAAATTAATTGGCTGCCCTCCGTGCGTATGCGTTGATTTTCTTCCTTATTACAAATTCTCAATCAAGCTCGCTTGTGCGTCGACGTTTATGTGCTAATTTCTACACGCAACTCACGCCTCCCATTTGTGACATTTAAGATGCTTTTAATTTTCTTCTTTTTAATCCATGAAGAGGAGTAAAAATTGCTCTTTAGAAAATAATCTAAATGCAGCACTTTTGACTCACTTTAATTTAATTGCTTCCAAATTGTACCTAAAATCTTAAATGAATTAAAGTGAGATTCTTAAGCATTTTTGTACCATTAATCGCTAAGTGCAAATAATTAAAAATATCAACAATTTAACACATATCAGTGAGTGTTTAGAAGGAAATATAATACAGATGGTTCAATACAAACATTCAAAGCTATATTGGTTGCCAAAGGTTTTAGGCAAAAAGAGGGAATAGATTACTTTGATACTTATGCATCGGCTGCAAGGATAACATCTATAAGGGTACTATTAGCTTTAGCTTCTATTTATATTTTGTATATACATCAAATGGATGTTAAAACTACCTTTTTAAATGGTGACTTGGATGAACAAGTATATATGGAGCAACCGGAGGGTTTTGTTCTACCAAGCAATGAAAACAAAGTGTGTAAGTTAATAAGGTCTTTGTATGGATTAAAACAAACACCCAAGCAATGGCATGAGAAATTTGATTCCATTATCTTAAAAAATGGTTTCAAGCATAATAGTGCCGATAAGTGTATATATTCTAAGTTTACACAAGAATATGGTGTCATCATATGTTTATATGTGGACGATATGTTGATTATTGGCACTAATATGTTGGGTGTGAATGAAACAAAGAAGTATCTAACCTCACAATTCAAAATGAAAGACTTAAATGAGGTAGATACTATCTTGGGAATTAAGGTATCTAAACATAGTGGGGGTTTTGCTCTTTTCCAATCTCGTTATATTGGAAACGTGTTGAACAAATGCAAACACTTGGATATCAAAGAAGCAAATACTCCATATGATGCCTCATGCAAAGTAACCGAAAATACAGGTAGAGCAGTGGCTCAATAGGAATATGCTAGTGCTATTGGTAGTTTAATGTATGCTACACATTGCACTAAACTGGATATTGCCTTCACAGTTTGTAAATTATCAAGGTACACTAGTAATCCTAGTGTGGAACATTGGAAGGCACTTGGGAGAGTACTTGGGTACTTAAAGAAAACTATAAACTACGGAGTGTTTTATAACAAGTTTCCAGCAGTGTTGGAAGGTTACACGGATGCTAGTTGGATAACTAGTGTGAGTGATAACAGTCAACATCGGGTTGGGTGTTCACCTTGGGAGTAGGTGCGGTTTCTTGGGCATCAAAGAAACAAACTTGTATAACACATTCAATAATGGAATCCGAATTTATAGCATTAGGGGCTAAGGGTAAGGAAGCGGATTGGCTGAGAAATTTATTATTAGATATCAAGTTGTGGTCACAACCGATGCCGGACATATCCTTACATTGTGACAACCAAGCAACAATATCTAGAGCATATAGTAAAATTTATAATGGAAAATCTAGAAATATAAGCCTTAGACATGAATATGTAAGACAATTGATTTCAAATGGTATTATTGCCATCGTATATGTCAAATCTTGTGATAACCTAGCGGATCCATTCACAAAGGGTCTCTCCAGAGATTTGATAAAGAGCACATCAACAGGTTTAGGAATGAGACATATGAATTAAATTTGCTTGTAATGGAAACCCAACTTTTCCTAGCACATCACTAGTTAAAAGTTCAATAAGTAACAACAAGTTATAAACAAGGGATTAAGTAATAAGATTGATCCTAAAAAAATAAAATGATTAGTACTAGGGGAGGGTGAGTGTTAAGCACTCTTAATGAAGAGTTAAGAGGGAACAAATTCTTAACGGTCTTTATGTATATGAACATAGAAGTGGTGCCGCTTCAATAAGGAATAGATCTTGTAAATGTTCATGAATTCTAAGAGGTAGCACAAGGCCATAAAGTGCAGTTATTAAATGAACTTCTAAGAAGAATGAAGGTTTCATGTGTATAACATTTCCGGTTCTAACACATAGGAATCTAGGTTCAAAGCTTCCATGCCACCTAAATTTCGTTAGAACTTTGCAATGCTTATACTAAGAAAAGGTTCAAATCAAAAGATACCTCTTAAATGCATGAAATGTCTTTAATCTTGCATTACAAACTAAGTAGGGGATTGTTGGAAAATAGTTTGAAATGCAAGGAATTGAATGAAGAAGTATAAATGAAAAGATATGTCTTTTCAATTCAAATGCCATGAATGGTCACATATTTTCCCAAGAGGTGCCATGAACAATCATGTACATTATAAATGAATGGTCGTATGTTTTCCCAAGAGGTGTCATGAACAATCATGTACATTATGAATAGGTGCCATGAACAATCATGTGCATTATGAATGGGTGTCTTTAAGTCTATATAAGGCTGGTTTAACATCCAATTCATGGTTAATACACAACCAAATCTTATCTACTTCATCTTTCTTATATACATTCTTAATTGAAGTTCATCTTTGGTTCTCTATTGATTTTGCTGTCTTAGAGAACATTAGGCCTGTTGTATCCTAGAAGGAAAATTTTCAAAACTCTGCATCAACTAGTGGGGACAAATATTTCCTTAAAGATAGTGATGTTTCACGCCTCAAGCCATCCAACTTGATTGTTGGTTTTTAACAATACATTGTTCAACCAGTTTGGTGAAAGTTTAAAGGAACCTAAAGGCTTGTAAAGTATTGATGATGAAGTTCTAATTGATGGAATCAAAGGCTTTATAAATTTTTACTTTAATAATATAACTTAAAGTAACCTTTTCTATTATAGTTCTTGAATAACTCTTGTGTAATGAGTATATCATCTCCTATATATCTCCCATATATAAAGGCTACTTAAGTTATGTTGATGAGGAACTTTAAAACTAGCTTGAATCTTAATTCTAAAAACTTAGAAATAATTTCGCAAATGGTGTTGCACCATCTCCAAGTATTAGCCTTAGAAATGGCTTAAATTTTTACCAAGATTATATTTTTATGCATTTTTCTAAAATAATGGAAGAGATCTTGAAAAAAAGTACTTCTAAATTACAAGGAGCCTAATTCCTATTCATAGAATATGTTTTTTGAAGCTTACATTCAAATAAAAAGAAACTCGATTCAAGTTATCTTATGGATGATTTAAATGCAAAGAGGTTGACTTTAGAGATAGGGGTTACTCCTTCAATATCTTGACTTTTTCTTCATGAATTATATCATAATTATACATCAATTTTTCTGTAAAATATTCATTGAATAAACCTGAAACTTTATTAATCACAATAAATAACAAAATAAATTATTATAATTATTTATATACAAAATAGTTTGAACAAACAATTTTCACATACTAATGTAAAGATTTTAAAATTTTGCAGTTGAGTACTAAAGCTTTATTTAAATGAAGCAAAAATTAACTACAAATTTGCAAAACGTCCCATCGGTCTAATTAAGAAAGCATGCATATACACATGTTACCAACTTTTAAATGAGTTTCTACCAAATTAAATTTTTTTCATATTTTAATTTTTTAAAAAATCAAGATCACCTTAAATTCTATAAAATAATTAATATATAAATCATAATAAAGTATGAATCATAATATATGTCTTATTTCGAAGCTTGATCATTTTTTGTTATATCCCTTGAACCATTTTCGAAATTGGATCATCTCAACTACTGTAGCTGCACAAGTGTTCAGTCTCTAACGATGTTCATGGAACAAGTTGAGAGAACTCTACAATTGTTGCATACAGTTAGGCAAGGAGTGCTAGCTCTCTTAGAGATTAAGCTTATTTATAATAGGATTATGACATTTTAGTAATTTAATTGAAACTAAATTCTAATTTCAATTAAACTTTAATTAGAATTATAAATAATTCTAATTAAATACCAGTTATACCTAAAAAAGATCCAATATCTTATATTGATTTTTATTTATTAAATATCTTATATTTAACCATAAATTTTCTCAAACTTTACAATCAAGTTTAAACTGATTAAAATATCATTTCTGTCTTCAACTCGTTCTTTATGTGTGACCTATTAGGTTCTCAAATATGTTGGCAATGGATACAAATTATCACCGTAACTCATATTAGGATTAGATAAATTAAACTCCTTTAATCTATCTTTACTTCTCTAATTAAATAATTTGTATCCATATACCAATATTGATGTCTAGTATCACATCATGACTGCTCAATATTTAAGAATGTTAAAGTTGGTTTGTCTAACTTTTCTATGCATAACTTTTTTGTATATCATCATACGATAGAGTATAAAAATAATGTTTACTCTATTTTTAGTACAATCATATTAGTTCTTCATAATTAGCTATTGATTCAATTAATAACATTTGTAAACTGTTTAAAAAATATCATTTCACCTTAGCCAAGGATTTCTTAAATCAATACTAATCGAAAACAATAAAACATTATTCCTAATTACTTTAAGGTGGTGAATCATATATCAATCACTACTTCTTATAGTTCATGCTACACAACTACCAATTAAGCTATCCTTAATTAAAATAGGTTATAAGTAGTATCAAAACATAGCAATCTTTATATAAGATAACTTTGGAGATCTCAAGTCAAGTGATCACTTATATAATCATTACAATAAAAAATTTTATAGACATATAAGTAATGTTCCAAATAGATTTCTGAGGTTAGTTCAATGAACTTGTTTTCTAACAAGTACCCACATATTTTTTTAAATATCCCGATACTTTAGTCTATGAGATCGATTACCTCCTTCATAAGAAAAAATATAACATATGTTAGTCTTTTTACGTTCTATTAATGTTCAGTCTTAATAGAACAATGACTAATAACAATTTAAGAACAATATATAAATATAATATGAATTTCATTATTATATTCTCATCATAAATTTTTTTGCAATGTATAATTATCTCATAGACTTTATTATATACATCTAAGAATGTAAAAGATAAAGAATATTTTTAAATTATTTTGTCACTAAATTACAACTAACCAATTGGTTGTAGGGTATAAAGTAACATTTTTAATAGCTTTTAACTAGTACGCAATTGTTGAAATGTGATCTTTTTAAATTACGGAAGAATTCAATAAATTTTAAAGATTTATCGTATTCTTATCCTTTTGATGTCAAAATCTACTCAAGTTTTTTCTTTTAATTTCAAATTATTCCTGTAGATTTTGTCCAAAATCAAAACCTTACGGCGTTTGAAAAGTATGGCCATTGCCAAAGTCGTTATTATATTCATAGCAATTAAACAAAGTGAAGAAATTAAAGCTATAAATGTTTAGAAGTCAACAAGTTGTCAATTTGTCAGAAACTTAAAATAGCCGAAGAAAACTGAAAGCCGGTTAATTAGGCGAATAATCTACCCTACGGCAATTCATTTAATTGGGTTATGACGATTTGTCAAATCTATTAAAGTTATTATAACCTTCGAGAAAGAGAGAGCACTAGACGCTTCATTCGGTCTTTTTACCAAAGTGTTGAATATCGCAATATACCGATTGGAAAAAATTATTAGTTCCCTTCTAGTCTTCTAGATGAAGATGCCAAATAATATTAGTTGGTATCGGTTGAGTAACAATTTAAATTTTAAAAAGGAGGAGGACTAAAATTTAAAAAAAAACTTATCAAAACTTTCATCTTAGCCCCCCTCCAATCTCCACCAGATATGAAAATCACAAACCTCCCTTGCCACCTCGTTGTTACCGTCGCCGTCTCTTGTTGCTTGCTGCTGTCACCAGTTTTTGCTGCCCCTTATCTGCTCTATTCCGTCATTGTCATCTCTAATCGAGAGGTAGGAAGTCGATTTGTCTTCCACCTAAAACACAGCTGAAGGATTATTAAAAGCGTATAAAACAAAATTAAAATTCTCATCTAAGAAAGGATATGAAATTTTCCAAAAAGAAAAAAATGACTTAAATTCGGGAAGGGTAAATTTTGTGTTTTGTTAATATCAATTTTGCTACTAATATTTTATTTTTGTGATTCAAAGAAAGCAAAAACAAATTATTCAAATATAGAAATTAATTAAGTCAAAAGATATGTTATATAACTTACGAAACTAATTGTGTAAATTCAACAAAATCAAATATTTTATATCCTTAACTTGATCATTTTAATGCTTAAGATATTTTTAATACATAAATGTTTCATATTCAATTTTAATGCATGTGTTGTTGTTTTGATTTTCAAAGAAAAACATCTTGATTTTTAAAATAAATTTTCGAGAACTTTTAAAGTGAGTCAAGGCAATTTTTTTAAAATCAAAACGAGAACAGAGACTTTAAGAAGGTTCTTCTTTAGATAGTTAAGATTAGAGTTTATTGGAATCTCAAGTGATTCCTGAATAATGGATATAGGCATATTTCTTTTGTCAACCATTTCTAAATCAGGTTGCAATCTCTCTTCTTATTCTCTTTACATTACTATATTTTTGTGATTGTATTTTTAACTATATTGTCATTTTATACTATTATTCTATTAGAACTTAATCAAATTACATTTTAAGTGGCAAAAAGTCTTAAAATCATAAACATGCAATTCACTTCCCCTTCTCTTATAAGTAGTATACATTATTGAATTTGATATTTCAAGTGTTTGAACATGGAGTTCAGATGGGCTAACCAAAATAGTGTAAAATGGTTACATAATGAATCGCTTACGATTAACTAGACAACTAGCTAGTTGATGGCGGTCTAATCAAAGATTCCATAGGCTAGTGGAAGGGTAATAACTGGCTAGACGATGGTGGATTTCAACAATTATCATGTAGAGATTTTTTGTCCAATTAGCCGAAGATAGGTGATTGACTAGTTGATCTTACGTAAATATTAATTCCTTATATTTGATAGATTGTATCTTTAATGACTATTTGAAACCTTCTAGGTTATAAATACATATTTTGATTGTTGATAATCTTAATGAAATTTTGGTGTTATGAAAATATAATTAAGAGAGTTAGTTTCAAGCATTATAAACACCCATACACTTATTATGAATTAATTATGAGTCCTAGAACATTAAAGTGAGAATGTAAGATTTATTTAAGTTGTAAAGTTTAATTGGAAGATTGTTTGTAGTGTTTGTAGGATTCCAAAAGATTTTGGTTCCTCTTCACCGTCAAGTATAATTGTAAAAAAGTTTCTCTTTACCCGTGACAAATAAAGAGACTTATAAGATTATTGCTCTTCACCTAATTAAAAGAAAAGCTTAGTAAAATCTCAAGTTAGTCTTGTAAAGTAACATAGACAAGGTTTATTTGAACATCTTTTCCTACTCTCTTAATATTATATTGTATTTCTGTCATTGCATTCTAGATACATTAGTATTTTATATTATCATCATATTATAATTTGATCGAATTGTATTTTGTGTAACAAAATTTATTAAAATCTCAAACGCTCAGATTATTTTCTCTCTTGAATGTTAATAAGGACTAACAATCATCATACACAATTTTTCAGACCAAATATTGTATTTTTACAATATTTTTGATAAAGTTAATGTTTAAAAATTAAAGTAATTATTCTCCGGTGAGTTAAATAACGAGCACATTTTCTTATATATATATTTTAATTTTAGGCTTGTTATATGTGGAGATGAAAATGTGTGAACCTACCAATATTAGTTAAGTTGTGTCCTCATTTGAATATGAACAATTGATTTATTAAATAATTTATTTAAAATACGTAACTAATGAATTAGTATATAATTTTAAAAAATAATGTATTTGAAAGTAATATTGTGAGTTTCAATATTAATTTTCATTTGAAATGTAGCTCTAAAAGAGTTCATCTCGAAGGAACAATAGGGATGTCAATGGGTCGGGTAACCCGTGGCCCATTCTATCCACACGCTAACTGACTCGTAGCCGGATGGGCCACAGGCGCGCTCAACCTATTCTTACTTTTTTTAAAAAAAATAGAAATCGATATCTTTTTTGACCCATGGGCTAACCAGGCCAAACTATTTTGACCCATGACTTGCTCAAAATTGGGCCTGAGCAGGCCAACCTAAAATTAACATCCCTGTCAAACACATCATGGTAGGGGTTTGGAGCCAGATCCAAAGTTCCACCTGTCAAACACATCATGGCAGGGGTTTGGAGCCAGATCCAAAGTTCCAAACGCCGAGTGTCCACAATAAACATGCCCTTTACTTACAGGTATACTCTTGACATATTATTGCATAAATGACAGTCTTACCATTTCAGTATTGACTATAAACCGTCTGAGCCGACTTGCGGGGGAATCCACTAATAATTTATTACTTTTTGTCGTTATTAAAGAAAGAATATTCAAATTGGCAGGGCGGATCACATATTTGATAACATTGCCATTTCCATCTGGCTGACTGTGAAAGACAAGAGAAAGAATATATGCTTATGCCAATAAGTACTTGGGACCCGAAAACTACATTGAAATTGGTTCTCTGTTAGCTGTGGAGAAAACTGGGTAGACAGCAATGACCAATTCGTCGTCCCACGACGTGAGTGTTGATTACCACAAACCATGGAGTTCTGCCTGTAGTCACGTTGTCCGGAGACCCAGATTTGCGATCTTTGTCTTCTTTGTAGGAGCTGCGATTGCTTGCTTTTTCTTATTCAACTCCGACTACCCTTTTCGGTATCTACCTGGTAATTCCCGGGTGAGTTACACAGACATCAATCTTATTTTGTTTTAAAGCATGTAACTTCTATTTGATCTGTTTCTTGCGGGTATGGCTTGATATCTTCTCTTCTTTAGGTGCATAGAAATTGTCATTATCAAAAGTTTCTTTATATATATGCTTCTTCTCTTCGTAAAAGCTCTCTCTTTATGATTCGAGTTTACCAATCTTGTTTAGAAGGTGAATTACCAGATTCAATGGAACAGAAAACTTTCATGATCATTGCTTCAGTCAAATAATGGTCAAAAGATTGTTTAATCTAAACTAATAACTTTTAGTGGTCAGCCTGGATTTGTATGAGCCAGCAGGTGGTGTTTTCTAGGCAGGGTCCGGCCTGAGATGGGAACAAAAAATAATAGACAAAACGTGCACGCACCCTGGAAAAATATTTTAGTAATATACGAGTCATTGGATGGGTCCTAAATTTTTTCTATCATGAGACCTAGACTTGCATCTGTGAAACAAGATGCAGAGAAATTCCCATCACTGATCCTTCCTTGTATAATACAAGTAGAATACTATCTTTCTAGGGACTGTCAACAACGTGGATCCCGTTTATTATGTCAAGGAAACTTCCGTCCCCTCTCTTTTGTGCTTGCATACGAATAGTCGATCATGACCAGAAAACTTAAGCAATTAAGTTCCCTTTCAATATCGAAATAGCCACATAAAATGCTGCAAGCTGACGTCTGGTACCACTTCCAAGCCATCTTACTAAACCAGAGTTTTTAACTAACCGGCTAACCAAGTTAGATATGGATGTAGACTTCCCAAGTTGTGATCTGGTTTGTCTGTAGGAGAAAGTGACGTATACCTGACTTTTCTCATGTTACTAATTTTACATACAATTTGTTTGTCACTGACTTGACTTTGATTCTAAAAAATAATTTTACCAAATTCAATTCATTAGAATATGACAGTATGTAATATACGTTTACACACATACATACATCAATTAAGCAATAATATGTAAGAAAAGTATGGTACGTAATCATGCAACTAACTAATCTTTATGTAAGATCTAGTTAAAGTAAAATATATATATAATGAATGTAAGAAAAGTGTGGTGTGTATTAAAACTAACTAACCAATCTTCATGTAAGAGTTAACAACAATTAATGAAATTAATAACTTTTAAATATTAACACAATTGACAAATAATACAGGTCATAGAAATTTAATCAGAAGAAAAGATAATGCAACTTTTTATTAATATAAGTTATATTGTGTCATTACCAAAATGAATTTTTGTTAAAGAATAACCCAGTTTATTGATTTGGCCGGTGTGAATCAGTCAGGTGCCGATGTTAATTTGGATTCCAACGAAAAACCGGATGCTGCCTTTGCTCGACTTTCTTTTTAAATTGATATGGCTAAGTCTGACTCACTGGATTTAGAATTCGGAGCCCCCCTGACCTGAGCGTAAGGACTAAGGATGGAGTCCCACAACGCTCTAGGGCAAACTAAGCCAATTATTTAACGCACGTTACCCTCAACTCATGCCCTGTTAGTCTATTACTGCTTTTAAGTCGTCCCTCAACTCTTGCCCATTGGTCAAGTCGTCCTTTTCTTCTTCATTGGTCGTCGCTGTTTTGCAATAACAACCACAACACTGTTGTACACGTCACGTCACTTTCTTAATCTCGAGTCCTTTTGACAAGTATTAATTACTCGTAAATAATCCACAAAACAGTTTGGAAAAGTATTAAACATATAAAACGTTGCCATTTAAAATTCTTCTTTATTAGTCGGACATATGATATGATGGTAAGGTGTTTCTAAATAATTTTTCAAATAACATGAGGCAGTATTAGGTTTAAAATATAATTAAAGAAAGATTAAGTTATAGAAAAAAGGGGTGAGTAATGAAAGAGTTGAGTTGGTTTATAAATCAATCTTTCATATGTAAGGCTTACTTTTTCTACAAACAAATCAAACTAAAGTTAGTTTATTCTGAATGGTTTGTGTTGGTTTAATAAATCTAATTTTTAATATTTATTGTAAGTGGCTATTGCATCTTTTCAATTTTATAATAAAATAATTTTCTAATAGATGAGCTATGTATATAAAAGTATATTTTTGTCATATTTCTATAATCCTTTTAAAATATTTATAAACAATAAAAATTTTCAAACTATGTGGATAATTTAAAAGGAGTACGGTTTTTTATATTTGGCTTAAAAATGTATCGATTTTATTTATTAATAGATATAAAATTTTATAATAATAATATTTTATATAAAAAAATAAGTATTGGTAGAAAAATAAATCAAAACAAAAGGTTTAAGATATAAAGTTAAATACTTTGTACCACACCAAAGGCAATCATTTTACTTGATTTTATTTTTAAAAACAATAAATAAAAGTATATGGTCATAATATTAGAAAGCATATAATTTAAACCTCAGTACTTTGAGGCAAGAAATGGAAAAATATCAAAATTAAAAAAAGTTAAGGAAATAAGTATATTATGCATAAGTTTCTCTACTTTTATTAAAATAAAAGAAAACTAAAAAAATTAATAGAAGAAAAATAGAGAAATTAAGTGAATTATTTAAAAGATACTGTTCTCTTGAACAATAGGATCCTTAATATTAGAATTACTTTTAGTGAAAAGTAAATTATTTGAAAAAATTAAATAATATTTAGAATCAAAATAAAGTGAACTTGATGATATGTTCTTTGTTTGGCTTGATTTGAGTAAGATTAAAATTAGAAATCGGATAAAAGAGACATTCATGCAGCTAGAACTACTTATTTTTCGAGCATCGTTTTGGGAATCCCTTTTTTAGTTGGAATAAACGTGAAACCTCTGATTTTATGTGGCAACGCATCTTATGGTTCTCATCAACAAACTCGACTTTGTGATTTCAGAGTTACACCTATGAAGGTTTGGATGCAATTTTGGCAAATGCGTCAATGGATGATAAAACCGTCATCTTAACTACCTCAAATCGAGCATGGTCACGACCAGGATCTATAGTGGACCTGTTCTTGGAGAGCTATAGAATTGGAAACCAGACAAACAGACTTTTGAATCATTTGGTCATCATATCCATGGACCAAGAGGCACACAACCGTTGCTTAAGCATAGATCTAGATTTCCATTGTTACTTACTAAAAACCCCAGGGTTTAATTTTTCAACTGAGGCCTTTTTTATGACTTCCGAATACTTGGAAATGATGTGGAGAAGAATTGACCTTCTATCTTATGTCCTTGAGATCGGATACAACTTCGTATTCACGGTAAACCCCCCCTTTTTTTTTTGGTTCTTCTTTTAGATTTACAGAAACTTGAACGGTAAGTAGGTATTAGAGATTGCAGCAATGATTAACTAATAATCTTGGAATATTAATGTGGAAATGCATATTTTAGGATGCAGATATTCTGTGGTTTCGCGACCCTTTTCCGAGATTCCATGAAGATGCTGATTTTCAAATAGCATGCGATTCCTACAAAGGCAACTCATATGACAAGAATAACAAACCCAATGGAGGTTTTACCTACGTTAAATCCAACCCTAGAACTATTAAGTTTTATAAGTTCTGGTACGCAGCTAGAAGGCTTTATCCAGGAAAGCACGATCAAGATGTTCTAAACAAGATCAAATACCACCCCTTCATTAATAGGATCGGATTGCAAATGAGATTTCTGGATACAGCTTTCTTTGGTGGGTTTTGTGAACCTAGCAGAGACTTCAACTTGGTTTGTACAATGCATGCAAATTGCTGTGTGGGTTTGGAGAACAAAATCAATGATCTCAAGATTATACTCCAGGACTGGAAAAAATATACGTCTGTACCTGTACCTGTGCCTGTGCGTCCTCCGGCCTGGAATGCTCCACAAAAATGGTATCTTTTTTAATTTGCAGAATTTTAGCTCAAATTATTAAGTTCTTATGCTAAACTTATCTCTCTTTTTTGTTTTTGGTGGTTTCAATTCAGTCTCAATTCGTTCCAGACTCGGCATTCTCCGTGAACAATAAGATTAGGCGAAGGTGATCTAGACCAGTTCATGTTATTGTCTCTCGATGCAATTACCTTCCTCTAGACCAGTTCATATTATTATCTGGGGAGTTTGTATCTGCTTGCTTTGGCCAAAATGAAATCTTCCACGCTTCAAGAACAAATTATCTATTAAAAAATGTTTGATCTCTTTAATAATCGCTGAAATTCGGGAGCTTGTTACGATGAAGAAACTACACTTAACTTGCAGCTTAAATATTCGCTCCTCTTTAAGTATATAAAGGTCTGTTTGAAATGCAAATGCATAGTAGAGCTTCTTCGGATGAGGGCCTTCGGTAGCCTGGAGCAATGTCGTATAGCACTCAAACCTCCCTTCAAGCTGGAAGAAGGTCCTTTTTCATTGCCATGAGTATGATAACTCTGGCCATATGAAAGAAAGTAGCGCAAGATGACTGTTAATGGAGCAAACGATCTGTCATTACTGCCATGTTCTGCCTGGTTAACAAAGTTCTAAATTTCCTTCTGTTTCTATGATTTGGTAGTTGTCTCCTGGTGTACTGTGTGCTAAGGGTATCCCTTGACATCATTGTATTAATTCAATTTTCTATTTTTAAAAAAATCTAAAACTTACCTACCTTTAACTTTTTTTTTAATGACTATTTGACGAGGAACATATCATTACTCACAGCCCAAGCTGTAAAGTTTCCACGTTACTTTGCTTTTCATCCTTTCTCAAATGTTATGGATATAGCTTTGCGTAACCAACCTTACCGTGACAACCGAGTTCAGATCTTCTGTCTAATATTATGGTGTCTTATTGTGTCCAATAAATCTTAGTTATCCATTCATGTGATACTCGCATTGAACCCACGTAAAGCCCGCAAAATAAATGACTGAGATTTCATAAGACAGAATAAGACAGAGTAAAACTAGACAAAAGATCTGGACTCGTAACAACCGGCCTAAACTTTTAGACGATGGTGAACCTGCAACTGCAAACTAATCATTTCCTTAATGTTATGATATTTCAATAGTCTCTGTCACATCCAACATACGATGATATGATTCATAAGTTTTGCTGCTATCGTGATTAAAAATTCATAAATTTGAATTGATTTTTAGTTTTATAATTAAAATTTTCTGAACAATCTTTAATTGTCTGAATTATACATCTTTAAATGTTATCATGCAATTGGACTGTGTAATGGCTAACCGTGGTTAAGAGTAGAAATTAACTATTTGGTTTGTCAGATACAAATAATTGTCATTATGATTTTGTATATCTTATGTAATTATGATTTTGTATATCTTATATATATTTATTCTCGATGAATGTCTAATTATTAAAGTGATAGTACAAAATTGTAACTTTGAAGATTCCGAATCCGAAATAAGTTACCATGCCTTCGTTATAACATGGCACCATGGGTTGTCATACAACAAAAATTTCTTTAATTTTAAAATCTTTTCAAAAGAATCGCATGCAATTGTTTTCCAATCCAAATCCAACTTTGTTCCAAATTTGAAATTTCCTTCTAAAACTTAAAATAAACCAAAGAATAGAGAGTCAAGGGCCATCGTAATCAACAAGTTGATAATTAGGCAAATGGATCTGCATACGACTAGACAAATATCAACATCTCATTTGCAACAGGGCAAACAAGATTTCAAACATCAATATTACGTCAAAGTTTTTTTATATATAAAAATACAGTAAAATGCAAGCAAATATACCATCTACACATATCTGTTCGTAAAGGTTTTAAGTCAAAATATTATAAAGATACATATATTTTTTACACGTAGCTTAAGAGTCTACTGCCAAAAATCTAAATTAGACAACTCAAATTCCAAAGTATGTTCAAACTTATAAACCATTTGCGGGCTTTATAGTCTACGATTTAGAAAAAACTACAAAATGCAATGTAACATTTACATGAAATAATCATGATTAATATATAATTTAAATAAAGAAAAGAACTTGGTAGTTATTGATCTTCAAGAATACAAGAGAGAGAGAGAGAGAGTATGGTAAGAGGAATAAGGATTAAGGGTAAAATATGTAAAGGTCACATTTATTCACAAAGAATCAGTTTATATACACAAAAGTAAGTAGTTATAATACATAAAAAAAAATTTCCAGCTTGCTAAACTAATTACACTAACTACTTCATTTAGCTATGTACAGTTCATCTAACTATCTTCACATTAGCTTCAATTTCTTCCCCTGTATCTATTAGCAGTTGAACATGAATGTTGGTCATGTTCATCTTGGTGATTAGAAACTTAAATTGAGGTGATCTGAGTGCCTTTGTGTAGACATCTACAACTTGAAGCTTGGTTGGTATATGCACTACTTTTACAATCCCTTTTTCAACCTTCTCCCTAACAAAAATAACCATCCATTCTAGAATGTTTTGTCCTTTCATGATCCACAGGATTCTTGAAAATTCAAAGAGTATATTGATTGTCACAGTACATTATAATTTCACCTTCATTTTTCAGCCTAAAATCTTCAAATAAATTTCTTATGCAAAAAATGTCACAATAAACAAGAGACATGGCTATATACTCAACTTTGGTTAAACTTAGAGCCATTATTGATTGCTTTTTAGCCTTCCAGTTGATCATAACTCTTCCATATAAAACACAAAATCTAGATATAGATCTTTTAAAGATCTGGACATGTGCCCTATTCACTGTCAGTATAGCATTCACTATCAGTATAACATTTACCTAGTATTTTCATTTGCATTCAACATAATATCCTGACCTAATGTACTCTTCAAATATCTCACCATTTTCAAAGTTGCTTGCCAATGTTCCTTAGAAGTCTTACTCATGAACTATGATAATATATGTATTGAATAATTGAGATCAGATCTCGTAAATGCGAGATGAATGAGCTTTCCCATAAGTATTCTATAAGATGTTACATCATCCAGGAAATACTCTTTCATTTGTCTAAGACCATAATATGGCTCTGTAGCACCCCACTTTTGCAAGACACGTATCTGACATCTTGATTGATATCCGAGTCCGTACCCTGTGAGGGTGGCATGCTAACATACTCATTCAGATACTCAGACACTCGAAACTTAGTACAATTTTTTTCATAGAAATTATCACACGTTTACTCGAAAATTAGTATTCAAATTCGGGCCCATACTTTATTCCTAAACTTTTTCAATCATAACAATACAATCAACATAATTTCAATAGCCATTTGGGGCCCATTACAAATAAAAACACTTTAGTAATAATGTCTTTACATTACAACATAAATACATTTATATAAACATTGTGCAAAAATTTCTGAATACATTATTCGATACAAAAATTTTAGAATATATACAATCCAATACAAAAATAAAGAAGTACAATGTAGACGCGAACTGATCCCGACCTCTATCCCTTACTTGTATACTGTAGGGATACTCTTGTTTGCCTAATGGGGTATTCTTCTGATCCTGAAAAATATTTGCAAATTTTGGGTGACTCAACCAATCACGTAAAACATAATTCACATTCACATCATTTCACATTTCACGTTCAGTACAATTTAATCATTGATATTATACATATGCAGTGCACATGAGGACCACTTTTCATTTGTTACTTTGTTGTGATCGAGTGCCTAAATTGTCCCGTATCCATTGGATACCAAACTCATTACTAACTATCCCTTATTTGATGAGGATACATGGCTCATTTTACATAGCGAGCCTTAGGCTCTTAATCACTCTTTGAGCTCGAGGCTCTTTTCACACTTTGAGCTTTAAGCTCTGATCGGTAGCTACTCAGGTCACAACTGCCATTATGTTTTATGCATTCATAAAATGGAATGCCTCACATATATTAAATCAATTGAAAGTGCTCAATTATCACACAATCATATCCACTATCACATTCCCATTCACATTGTCATCGGACCTTAGTTCGGCATTCAACACTTAAGTCGAGAAAATACTTATTCCGTCCAATTCACATTCAATGAGCACTTCAATATTCATTCATACATCTGGTTTTCTCCGGGTCTGGTGGAGTTTTTGCATCAAAAACACACGGTTGTGTCAATTTACATGCCTGACCGTGTAACCTTCGGGTTTACTCTTTTCCCCTTCTCCAAAACCCCTCAAATAGATCCTACACCTATTCTAACATCACTTTTACTCATAATCTTCCCAAATTCACCTTTTCTAATGCAATGTCACTCCATAACCATTCAAACACTAATCAAAGTTCATTCACTCTCAATTCTCAACTCTTTTCATTCAAAATGGATAACTTCTTCAATCATCCATACTCATTTCATATTTCCCAATTGATCATAAACACCCAAAATATAACACATTCTCGTACACTCAAAACATAACACAACATAAACATTCATCCACAGATTTTGCTACACCTAGTTCCTAATTTTGTGTCAAAATTTGAGACTTTTAATAACATAATTTAAATTCGATGTCTCCATAAGAAATGTAGCCATACGTATCTAGTTTAATCAAAACTAAAATCATCTTAATTGAACAACTATAGAAGAAGTTATGGCTAAAAGACTGAAGCATGCTCAGTGAACATTTTGCAATCCATCATCTTCAAAATTTTCCAGCTTTTTACACCTAACATACTTGTACAAAGATGACCCTTTTCTACTTTATTTACTCCTCATTCTCAACTCCATTTTATCTTAATATCATTCACCAACAAAGCATGATTGAAATTTGATCATTACCCAAAAACAAGACATGCTCATGTACCTATTCATCAACTTCCAATTCCCATTAAAACATCCCTTTCGCAACCAATTTATCTTAAAAACATGTGTAGCATAGCTCATAGTTTCTTACTCATCCTGTACAACATCAATCATCCATAAACAACTCTTGACCCATTATTTAGCATTTACATAAAACAAACATCAATATATACATATATATATGTTCATTTCTTCACCAACATTCTAGCATATACAAAACTCCTTATCATGATCATTCAACCTTTAAAATACACTATAACTCATTACTCATCAATAAAAGCTAGAAATTTACACACCCTTCCCTATTTACGACACCCATATACCCAAAACACCATTTCATGAGATTAAACTTTAAATATCATCACAAATGCTTCATTTAACCAAAACCCAAGATATTTGACAAGATACTTACTCGATTTAGCTTCTAATTCTTCAAAATCTTCAAGAAAATAAAAAATCCCTAATTCACCAACAACCCATGACCATCTTCATTTTGAGCTTGAAAGGTTTGGGTTTTTGGTGCGAATGGAAGAGAAAGCAAGATGAAAGAGTAGCATGAAATATCAGAGGGTTGGTAACATGAATGGAGATTTGAAGAATCAAGAATCAAGAAGAAGAGAGGAAGAGAAGCTACGAAAATGAAGAGAACAAAAATAAACTCCAATAGCTCTTTAAGAGAGAGCATCGTGAATGACAAAACCAAAAAGGGGGGGGGGGTTAATTAAAAGAGTAGTGGCCTTAAGGCATTGTTTGGCAAGTGATATTTGTCACT
>JAOSBP010000006.1:22147401-22161383 GCA_027563825.1 Erythroxylum mucronatum | reverse complement strand
CCCTCCCTCGTGGGATACGCGTTCAGGTGTCACGTAGGACGTCGGACACGTGTCTCACCAGGGTGGGGTTCCAACATTCTTACTCTTACTTCAAACTCCTTCCTATAATGATGAAGTGCTGAGGTTAAAAAAAAAAAGAGAACAAAATACCTTCATGTGGTTACACGCAGGTTTTCATAAGGTGCTAGGTTTTGTAGGATCTTTGTGGGTATCCTATTAATTCAACATAATATATTGTAAGTATGGCTTCCCCCAAGAAATTTTTAGGTAGGTTTGATTGAAATATAAGGGCTCTAACAACAACAAGTAAATGATGATATTTCCTCTCAAGTACGACATTTTGTTGAGGAGTTTCAACACATGACAAATGGCGCATAATGCCTTTTTCAGCAAAGAATGATTTCTTGTCAAGTTCTTTGGCATTGTCATATCTTATTTGCCTAAATTTATGACCAAACTAGGTATCAATCAATTTATAGAACTTAGGAAGAATAAATATAACATTTTACTTATACCTCATCAAATAAACACAAGTAACTCTAGTATAATCATCCACAAAAATAAGAAAATAGAGAAAAACCACAAATTGTAGCATTGGAATATAACCCCAATACATTAAAGTGTAGTATTTCAAAAGGGTACTTGGTGTTTTTGACATGTGAAGGCAAAGGAAGCGTTTTATGTTTTGCCAAGGGACATATTTCACACATTTCATTGTAAAGAGAAATTATAACAAGTTTAGATTAATAAATTACATTCAATATGTCATGAGCAATATGACCAAGTTTATAATGCTAGTCATCAAACATATATTACTTTGAACTTCTATTTACATTGGAAATAAACACCAAACCATGTTTATATACAATGTTAGATATTGATGAGAATTCAAAAGTATGATCAAACGATAACAAAATACAAGCCCTTATTTTCTTTAGCATAGTCAATCATCATTTGGGGACAATGGACATTGGTCACACAATGTTTAGAAGAAAAGGTAAAAGAAAATTTATGATTTTTTGTGAGTTTACTAACAGATAAAAGGATAAATTTGAAAAAAGGATATACACATAACATTGTGCACAGGTTGTGTACTATAGAGTGATACTGAACCTAGGTATGTGACTTGATATTTTTGTCTACTTGACATATGAACATATACATTTGTAACAGGTTTGACATTATATATGAGTGAGATATTACTGCATATAAGATCTGAAGCACCTGTGTCTATCACCCATTTATCATGTAATAATGTTGTAGTAGCCTAAGACCATTATATGTGTTTATATAGGTAGGTTGAGAAATGTAACTAGAAAATTGGAGTAATATGGATTACTCATATCACTCAGTTATGCATTAAGTCCCCCATAGTTGGAACATGAAAGTTGAGTTATTGAATGAGTCAACTGTTCCTATATTTTTCCATATCCATTCGAAAGCACCAATAATCTTTGCATTTGATCCTTAACTAATGCCCTTGAAAGATTTTTCAGAGATTGAGTAGATTCACTAATCTTACTTCCAAGATCACTCCTATAAGTACTAACTACATTAGCTGTTAGTTTTCCTTGTCCCTTAAATTTACCAAATTTGAAATTAGGAGAAATCCAATGAGTCTGTAACATTTTTATCTTATGTATCTTTTTTTTCCCACAGTGACTACACATTAAATCTAATCTCCCTTTCTTTTTCTATTCTCTAAGAGACACTGGAGTAGAAGATTCAACCAAAGGTTAAGATAAACTTTATATCATTTCAAAGACTCATCTCCCTTTATGGTCATCTGATGGATAGATGAAGTAAGGCGAGTTTGGATCCTCTATTGGTGATGAAATTTGTGATAAAGTTAAGCTATGATTTAACATCAAAACTCTGATTGAACTTAACAAAGGAATTGAGTTGACTATAATACGATGTTTTGATTTGACTATAATACCATATTGATCTTCAAAAATAAGAGAGAGAGAGAGTATGGTAAGAGGAATAAGGATTGAGTGTAAAATATGTAATTGTCACTCTTATTCACAAAGAATGAGTTTATATACAGAAAAATAGTTGGTTAGAATACATAACATATTTTCCCAGCTTTTCTAACTAATTAACTTAGAGGTACAGGTCATCTAACGTATTCCCTCCTCTTATCAGTGGAGTGAGGTGGTGGCAGTCGTGATGTATGAATCTAGTCGAGGTCAGATAGATGGTCTATTGTTTAAGACCGTCTTTCATGTGGTGATTTATAATCTTTGGAAGGAGAGGAACCGTCGGCTGTATAAACATGAAGAGCGTCATAAGTATGAGCTAGTGGATTACATTGTCAATTTGATTCGGGAGGTTATTATAGCCCATGGTAAGCAGGATTGTGTCAGTCTAGATATGCGAGCTCGCTGGAATTTGTAGCAGGTGTGAGCTTTCAGGCTTAGTGGTTTGTGTGGTTGTAAACTTTTTTTTAATTTCCCGTTGTTGGTTTGTACAGTTTAGTTACTGATTCTTGCTTATATAATTTCTCTTAAAATTCCAAAAAAAAAACTATCTTCACATCAACTTCATTTTCTTTCCTTATCTCTAGTAGCAAAATTTTACTCTTCTTCTTACATTAGCTGAGATTTATGGTGTCAAAAATGTCCTCATTTAATGTTAATAATCCTCTAATAGAGTGTTATTTCATAATATAAAAGAGTAATTATTAAAAAAACTAAAAGATCTAATTAGATTGAGAAGTAGAAATACATTATTAGCCAAATGTATTTAAACTCTATTCATACACAAATGGTTTGGAATAAGAACTAGAAACTCTTGTCTCGTTTCAACTAATGTTAACATTGAATGCAATAATAGGATTTCGTTCCTAAATGTAAAACAATAAAAGAAAAGCTTGAATTTTTTTCCATTACACCTAAATGACTTGTGTGGATGTTAATTAGTGAAATGGACTGAATAGAATAAAATGGAACATAACAAAGCGGTTTATAATAAAATGAAATGTAATATAATAGAAAGTTATTTGAAAGGGATGAAAGGGTTTATAATGTAATATAGTGAAATGTTATTTAAAAGATGGATGAAATGAAATGTAATGTATAATCAATAACTATTATATCCCTTATATTAAAATAATTGTTACAAGATGTTTAACGCTATGATTTTAAAACAGAAATCATGTCCAATTAAAAAGTTACAGTTCAAGTCACAACCGTGAAAAATAATATTTTTTATATTTTTAAATTATAAAATTTTAATAAAAGTTTAATTATTTTATTAAATATAATAAATATATGTAAGGTTGAAGTAGAAAATATAGAAAATGTTCAAGATGTTTTGAGTTGTAATAACATAAACAAAGTAGTATCCCCTCCAGGGAAGGAAAAAAAAAACTACAGTATCCCTATTAATTACATATCTGGAATGCATACTATTCAATCACTTTAACTCGTTCCACAATTGCAGGTCATATACACAAGTGGAATAGTGTGGCACATGGTTCCGCGCTCCAAGGCCAAATTAGTGTAAAAAAGAAAAGACTTCCATAACTCAACTAAGTCCGACGAATTGCCAGCTGTGAATTGGACCACCATTTTATCTTTAATGGATTTAGATCGTCCTCATATATATATTTTTTCAGCTTGCGTCTAATTATCTTACGGCAATTATTACTTTGCCATCCTTTCACACATTGGATGCGACCCCGAAACCAAAACTCTCGCTTACTCTTATCATACCGGCCGTATCAAAGTCACAGTCAGCCACCGAAGTTCACTTCCTAAGATTCCCATTGGGAAGAAAGAGAAGAAGAAATCGTCATCATGAACCAGACTAATGGAAGGGAAGACACTAGTGTTGTAGAGAACAACGTTGTTGATGTGGAAGATGATAGCAAAGAGAAAGATTTAGTGTCAGTGGAGAGGGTGTTCGAGAACCAGGAGGTACCTTCATGGAAGAAGCAGCTTACAGTGAGGGCTATGGTGGTGAGCTTCTTTCTGAGCATACTCTTCAGCTTCATAGTAATGAAGCTGAATCTCACTACTGGTATCATACCTTCACTCAACATATCTGCTGGTCTTCTGGGTTTCTTCTTCTTAAGGACATGGACTAAGCTTCTCGAGAAATCGGGTTTCTTGAGACAGCCCTTTACCAGACAAGAAAACACTGTTATCCAAACATGTGTTGTCGCTTCCTCTGGCATCGCGTTCAGTGGTATGATTAATATCTTCTTTCTATTTGTTTTAATTTAGATTCCCCATTCGTTGTAGATGAATTACAATTTGATGATACATACTACTATGCTATCCTTCTTTAACATGATAAGATTAACAAAGTTTCCTTCCTTTATCATTTATTACAGTACAGTAAGAATAATACAGGGACTATGGGATACGTAAACAGTCTTTTCTAGAAAGCAAATCTCACTAAATTCAAGTTTTGATTAAACAAATTGTATCCATAACAAGTTACAGTCTAGCTAGTATCAATTAGTCGGGGTGTTTTGGTCAAACTTGTACAGCGTCTCCTCGTTTTCTTCACGCCGTCGTGATATTTGGTTTGATTAGTAGTATTTAGTTGAACTAGAGTTTGAAGTTATCCTGACTTTTTAATATATTGTATTGGGATATTCTCATTTACTTTTTACGTGAATTTTGTCTAAGCTCTAGAATGGTGACACTGAAATTACATAAAAGTTGAGAGCTATAGAGAGAATCTTGTTGATTAGAAGAGAGGACAAGGTTTAAGGAGATGCGTAAGATCTTGAACTTTAGCTCTCGCCTCTCTTTCATACATAACATGTCCTAACTCAACCCCGATCTTCCAAATCTAGAGCCAATAGCATCCATCTTGGTCAACGTTATGGCTGCCAGAGAAAATTGGGGCTCTAGATTTGACTTCCCTAAAAGTGAGAAAATTGTTCACTACACGACATTTCGGATAAGGAGTGGAGACCTAATTTTAGGGGTTCAGATCCTTCACAGGACCGGAACGGAGGATTTCATGCCTAATTTTAGTTCACCGCTTATTTTGACCCTTGGAGCAAAATAGTTGAACAAAATATCCTAGCCTCGTCTGAATTCTTCTAAATTTTGGTTAGACTTTACTTTTATAACATGATTGATCTATTTGGATATATCTGAATGCCAAGAACCTGGCAGCTCCCACTTAATTACACAACTCTATTAGCCATTGGTCAACCCTGCAGTTCTAACTTCTATTATTTAGCTATAGTTCTTTAAGTGGACATTTCATCCATTAACTACTTTGCATTTAAAACACACAAAGAAATGAACATGTAGAGTGAAATAGTTATTTTTTCTTTGCCAATGCAGTAACATTTGTAGGAGGATTCCGCAGTACAGAACTTTAAGTACTTTTTTCTAAATACATTCTTAAGGTTCATGAAATTCATTCTAAAATTTGGTTTAAGTTCCTTGGATTTGGAAAAAATAGGTGGGTTTGGGAGCTACATCTTTGGAATGAGTGAAACTATTGCTAAACAAACTCCAGATGACAGCAAAGAATTCAAAAACCCAAATTTGGCTTGGATGATCGGATTTCTCTTTGTTGTTAGCTTTCTTGGTCTATTTTCAGTGGTCCCATTGAGAAAGGTACAACATACACATCCTCTCATTGTATCAAAGAAGCTATGCGGTAGTAAATTCTCTTCCCCTTTTAACTGCTACATGTTCACTTGTCGGGTTTCAGGTCATGATCGTAGACTTCAAATTGACTTATCCAAGTGGCACTGCAACTGCTCATCTCATCAACAGTTTCCACACTCCTGCAGGAGCAAAGCTAGCAAAGTAAGTCCTAATCAATCAATTCAGGCACAAAAACTGCAAGTAAACTATCTTTCTCTGTTCCATTTCTGTAGGAAGCAAGTTCGAACCTTGGGAAAGTTCTTCTCTTTCAGCTTCTTGTGGGGTTTCTTCCAGTGGTTTTTTACTGCGGGAGATAATTGTGGATTTATTAATTTCCCTACATTTGGGCTCAAGGCGTATCAGAACAAGTATGCTACTGAAACTGCCGTTTTTTTTTTTTTGGAAAACTGAAACTGCTTACTAGGAACCTAAAGCAATCCCTCATTTCTCTGCCTCTATGTTCAAATGCTTAGCGTATATCAACTGAATCTAAAGCAATCCCTCAATTCTCTACCTCTATATTTGAATGCTTACTGTATATCAACTTCTCCAGCCTGTGCCTCAAACTGATGGAAATTTGTGTTTCACCTACGTTTTATATGCAGGTTTTATTTTGATTTCTCTGCGACATATGTTGGAGTTGGAATGATTTGTCCGTACATAATTAACATATCTGTGTTGCTTGGAGGAATCCTTTCCTGGGGTCTGATGTGGCCTCTGATAGAGACTAGAAAGGGACATTGGTTTTCGGCAGACCTCAAGCCATCTAATCTGCATGGCCTTCAAGGTTACAGGGTAAGGTCCTAATTAATGGGTTAAACTTACTGATACGAGACTTGATTCATCCTTTTTAACGGGCTTCAAATACTCGCTGTCATCTGTTAATTCATTCATTCAGGTATTCATAGCCATTGCCATGATATTAGGCGATGGTCTGTACAATTTCTTCAAAGTGCTGAGCCGAACCCTGGCTGCCTTGTTTTATCAAGTTCGAGGGATAGACAGAACCAATAGTCTTCCTATTGCTGACCATCCTACATCCCTAGACAGTTCAAAGCAGTCATTCGATGAGCAGCGCCGCACTCAGCTCTTCCTCAAAGACCAGATTCCGACGTGGTTTGCTGCTGCAGGCTATGTCGCAATTGCTGCCATCTCTACAGCCACGCTTCCACATATCTTCCCCCAACTCAAATGGTACTACATACTGGTCATTTACATCTTTGCACCAACCTTGGCATTCTGTAATGCCTACGGCTGTGGACTCACGGATTGGTCCCTTGCATCGACCTATGGGAAGCTTGCGATATTCATAATTGGAGCATGGGCCGGTGCCTCACATGGTGGAGTTCTCGCAGGACTAGCAGCCTGTGGAGTAATGATGAACATCGTGTCTACAGCCTCTGACCTTACTCAAGATTTCAAGACAGGCTACTTAACATTATCTTCGCCTCGGTCTATGTTCGTGAGCCAGATCATTGGCACTGCAATGGGCTGCATAATTTCACCTTCTGTCTTTTGGCTCTTCTACAAGGCCTTCCATGATCTTGGCCAGCCTGGAAGCCAATACCCTGCACCTTATGCTGTTATCTATCGTAATATGGCAATGTTAGGGGTCCAGGGCTTCTCTGCGTTACCGAAGAACTGCCTCTTGCTATGTTACATATTCTTTGGTTCGGCCATTCTCATAAACTTTATCAAGGACCTAATGGGGAAGAAATGGTCAAGGTTCATTCCACTTCCAATGGCAATGGCTATACCTTTCTATCTTGGTCCATACTTTGCTATTGATATGTGTCTTGGAAGTTTGATTCTGTTTGTATGGGAGAAGATCAACAAGGCAAAGGCAGATGCTTTTGCGCCTGCAGTTGCTTCTGGGTTGATTTGTGGAGATGGCATATGGACCTTGCCAAGTTCCGTACTGGCTCTAGCAGGAGTTAAGCCACCCATTTGCATGAAGTTCTTGTCAAGGCGAGTAAATGATAGGGTTGATCACTTCTTGTCATCATAAAAGTGGTGATGACTTTGAATTAAACGTTTGATGTTTATCAACTACGTTATAGCTGGATTGCTTCCAACACTTTAGGTTATATGAAGTTCACTTCTCATGTACACTATACTATAGGTACCAGAAGCCTTCGTCTTTGTATACAGTAGCTTTCTCCTGATTGTCATTCCAAGATAAAGTGCGATATTTATGGTAAATGAAATTGAAGTTGTCAGACTTCTAAGTATGTTTCGTCAGCCCATAGGGCCCGAACATATATCTGCATTTATTTCTGTTTTCTGGTTTGGAGAAGCTAGTGAAGTATCTATAAACAATCTGGATGAGTAACATTAATGAAAAGAAGAGACAAATGCAACATTTCAATGTTTTTGTTGTCTTTACTAAGTAACTTTTTTTTTTTTTTGATTACATTAGATATCGTGGCTTATTCAGACTAATCTTAAGCCCGTACGACCCCACCCTAAGAGCTTAGAGGATGTAAATCTAGAATTTCAAGATCCCTCAGGTTCCTACGTAGCTTGTATACTTCTGCACACAAGGAGTCTTCACATACTTGATTGGTCAATTGATGATTGATCATTGGCTCCTCCCTGCTCAGCATCAAGTTTTCATCAGTCCTCGGGTTCTTTAGTAGCTCCAACTCCCACACTGCCGCTGGAAGCGAGGCGTCCGTAATTGATCCGATCAAGGAGCTATGCTCAGGGGCTAGAGGATCATCAATAGGAACATCCCTAATTCTTGAAAAATAGTAGTGGTTAATGATTCAACTTTTTTTCTCTTGACCTATAGAAGGTAGCTAGTTACAAGAAACGTGATTAGTACTAGAAAGGAGAGGATGTCACGATATCGCTCTGGTTTAACTGGTTTAACCTGCAACACAAACGAAACTGAATATTACATCTAAAATAATTGACACCTTTTTGTATACCGTATGATAGGTCCTGTTAATTTATCTGAACTTTTATTTTAAATACAAGGTTACCATTTTAAAGAAGTAAGGAGTCCATAACATTTAAGCCATCAAACATTTTGACACTGAAATTTTTAATAACCATTTGATATGCATCATAATTTGAAGAGATACTTACGTATATACTAGAAATTTCAATTTGATTATGTGAATATAATTTATTTATCAAAATCATACCTAATTTATAAGAACACAAAATTAGTTAAAGAGATTGAAAATGTCAATGATTAGAATAGTGAATTTATTTCTATTTATTCCTGCATTAGTTGTAATCTATCACGCCCAATTTATGTCGAAAATTTATTTTTTATAACTTTCAAGGCTCAAATTACTAATATTGTTCTGTGAATTGATAACAAATGGAGTATAATAGTATGCAAGACTTGATCAATTAAAATTAAAACTATCATTCTTATAATAAGTTGAGGTCAAAGAAATAAAGAGAAAGATTTGACTCAGTTTATGTTAATAAGTGAGAAGTAAACCTCTAAAACTTGTAATCACTTTATATTTTATTAAACTCTTTATTTTCAAGTATTATTTATATTTACATATGAAGGAAATGAGATTAAATATTTAGAATTATTTCAACCGTCTAAACTGTTAAAATAATTCGTATTAGAAGATCAAGAGAAAGGGAAAGTGACTACTAAAGAATTATGCAAAAAGATCCTTTAATCGCTTGATAAATAAGAGCGATAAAAGTTTCTTAAGTAAATTTTATCTAAGTACAAGTATTTTTTTTTAATCTCGTCAACATTGGTATTGTAATATTAGTCAAACGTATTAAAATATTAAACTTAATTATATTTGATAACATGCAAGATCAATCAAATAGCACCCTAAATCTTTACTAAATTAAGTTTTCGACATTTTTTAGTATCAGTCATAAATTTAGTATATAATATGTTATAATTAACATATTATAATCTTGAATTTATTAATAGGAGGCCCCATTCTTCAGAAAATAAAGGATTTTGAATTTTCAACCCTTCCAAATTTCAATGCTCTCACTTTCTATTATTAATTATCTTTCAAGTAACTAGCCCATTAGCCCCTCCATTTCTATCCATGCCCCCGACGCAGCGCAGCCGCAGTATCGAGCAGAGCAGACAAGTTGGCCGTACATCATACGGTACATTAATTACTAATGTGGCTCTTACATTAAAAATAAATAAATTTCTTATACCACTAAATTACGGGTTCGATTTTTATGTTATAGTATTTATGAATAATTATAGAATAAAATAAAAACATATTAATAAGAACACATAATCTGTTCATTAGCTAAGCTCCGAATAGTGTGGATAGTTGATACAAATTAAATCCAGGCGTGAGACGTTTTTGCGTGCCATCTTGAATTGGTGTAGGCCATTAAATGAGACAAGGACCCAGATGATTAGTGCAAGTATCCAACCCACCTGTGACTTGACTAATGACTTCCAACCGTAACTCCTCTTAATATTTAATGTTTTATTTGTTTAAAAAAAGAAAGGATATGTTGGCTACGGATTCTTAATTATTGGTTTACTTTTCCAGCATTAACTTGTGAAAGCGGAGATTTCATTGTCAAAGCGTCCTTGTTTGATATTTCAAAGAATTTATGCGGTGGGCAAGAGTCGTAAGATGATAAAATAATTAATTTTCTGAATCTGTGTTACGGTTTGATCTAATTGCAAAGTATGAGACTTGAATCCCATATTGGTTAAATACAAAACTGATATGAAATTTATAAGGACTTTGGGCTCTCTACCCTCACAAGCTAGCTTATGGGGTGTGGCTCTCCTAAAGTTCTTATCAATTGGTATCAGAGCTATGGCTACCAACAAAGAACGCATTGAGCTTTTGGAGTCTGGTCTTAGTGGGCTCCAAAATGATTTTACTCGCATGGAAGGAGGATTAAACGACAAACTCAAGCAATTTGAAGAAGCCATCAGCAAACTGTCTGCTTTACTTGTTTCTAATCGAGTACCTTCCAATCCTTCTATTTCTGAACCCACCACTCAAACACCAATTCATTCCTCAACCAACCCATTCCCAGGAGACACGTCACAAACCTAAACAGAAGGAGGCCGACAATTGTTCTTTTCAAAACTAGCCAAATTAGAATTTCCACGATTCTCAGGAGGAGATCCAACCGAATGGTTTGCCAAAGTCAATCAGTTTTTTGAATACCAAAATACTGTGGACTCACAAAGGATACCGTTAGCTTCTTTCCATTTAGAAGGAGAGGCAAACCAATGGTGGCAGTGGTTACGACGCCCTTGGCAGGACGAACAACAGGAGTTCACCTGGAAGCTATTTCAAGAGGAGATTTGGGCTCGGTTCGGACCAACTGATTGTGAAGACTTTGATGAAGCCTTAGCCAAAATCAAACAAGTGGGTCAATTGCGCGAATATCAGCAAGAGTTTGAAAGACTTGGAAATAGAGTTCATGGGTGGTCTCAAAAGGCTCTTGTTGGAACCTTTATTGGGGGTCTTAAACCAGACGTGGCTGAAGGCATAAGGATGTTTAAACCTAAGACCTTGAAGGAAGCAATTAGCCTTGCGTGCATGCGAGATGAACAGCTGCAACGCCAACAAAAATTACAAGGTCCAGCATTCGTAACACTCATGACTTTGCTTCTTTAGCAAAGACCAGACCAACCACTACTCTTAAAAGGCTATCGTGGGAGGAGATGCAAAAACGACGAGCACAAGGATTGTGCTTTAATTGCGATGAGAAATTTTCCCCTGGACATCGGTGCAGAAATCCCCATTTATTACTGATGGAAGGCTGTGATGGAGAAGATGAGACGGAAAGTTCATTGCCAGATGAGCCAGAAATTTCGCTCCACGCGATTTCTGGATGGAGCACTCATAACACCATGTGGCTTTTGGCAAAAATTGGCACACAAACATTAGCGGTCTTAATTGACAGTGGGTCTACACACAACTTCATCAGTGAGAGACTCGCTAACCTCTTGCAATTACCAGTTACCCCAACGAAGGCATTTGAAGTCAAAGTTGCTAATGGAAAAACCTTAAGATGTCAAGGGCGATTCAATGATGTTCAAATTTTCCTCCAAGGTATTCCTTTTGTCCTTACATTTTACTCATTACCTTTAATGGGATTGGATGTGGTCTTAGGAATTCAATGGTTGGCATAATTGGGAACGGTGACTTGCAATTGGAAACAATTAACTATGGAGTTCCAGTGGAATGGTCGATATTGCAAATTGCAAGGGAAAAATGCTCCACTCATTCAGTCAGTGCCAAATCACATCTTCTCCAAAATGGTGCAAAGCAGCTCCTTCATGGCCATTTGTCTACCAATGCCTGACATAACATCGACACCACAACTTCATCCTGAAATGGCCAAGCTACTGGAATGTTATAACGACTTATTTGCGGAGCCATCGCAACTACCACCACAAAGAGAAATTGATCACCGAATCATTTTGAAGGAGGGAACTGAGCCCATCAATGTAAGACCCTACAGGTATGCCTATTTTCAAAAAGCTGAAATTGAAAAACAAGTTCAAGATATGCTAGAATTGGGGCTAATCAGACCTAGCACCAGTCTTTTCTCATCTCCTGTTTTGTTGGTAAAAAAGAAAGATGGATCTTGGCGTTTTTATACTGATTATAGAGCACTAAATGCTGTCACCATTAAAGACAGGTTTCCAATACCCACTGTGGAGGATATGTTAGATGAACTCTATGGAGCTATTTACTTCACTAAATTAGATTTAAGGGCAGGTTATCATCAGGTACGTGTACATCCTCTCGATATACATAAAACTGCATTTCGTACCCACAATGGCCACTATGAATATTTAGTCATGCCTTTCGGCCTTTGTAATGCCCCTTCCACATTCCAAGCCATTATGAACTCCATCTTTCGTCCTTACCTTCGCAAATTCATTTTAGTTTTTTTTGATGATATCTTAATCTATAGCCCCAATTGGAATTTGCATCTTGAACATGTTCGGACAGCTTTCGAAATACTAAGGCAACACCTATTTTCCGTAAAACTTTCCAAATGTGCTTTTGGATTGCAAGAACTTGAATATTTGGGTCACATTGTTACTCCTGCTGGTGTTAAGGTTGACCAACGGAAAATCCAAACAATGGTGGATTGGCCTACACCCACTAACATCTCTGAATTGCGTGGGTTTTTAGGCATTACAGGTTATTATCGGAAGTTCGTCCGCAATTATGGTGTCATTGCTCGCCCACTCACCAACTTACTAAAAAAGGGGCAATTTGGGTGGACGAAAGAAGCTGAAACTGCTTTCATTGCTCTCAAAACAGCCATGACTACAACTCCAACACTTGCCATGCCAAATTTCAATGAGCCATTCAATATCGAATGTGATGCTTCTGGAGATGGGATCGGTGCAATTTTAACTCAGCAAGGAAAGCCAATTGCCTTTATGAGTCGAGCCTTGGGTATGGCTAAACGATCTTGGTCCGTCTATGCAAGAGAAATGCTGGCTATTCTTCAAGCAATTACAACTTGGAGACCTTATTTATTGGGGCAAAAGTTCTATATTCACACTGACCAACGCAGCCTCAAACATCTCCTGGAACAGCGAATTGTAACTCCTGAACAGCAGAAATGGGTGGCCAAATTGCTGGGATATGACTATGAAATCAGATACACACCGGGCAGTAACAACAACGCAGCACACGCTTTGTCGCGGATGGCTGGAAGTCCATGCCTTGAAGCAATTTCTATTCCCCAAACTTCATTATGGGATGACATCAAACGTTTAGCAAACGATGATTCTTACATGTAGAAAATTGGGATACAAGCCACTCAAAATCCAGGGCAGCCCTACAGTTGGCATAATGGCCTAATTTGCTACAAAAATCGTGTAGTGGTACCTCCTAATTCTCCTATCATCACCCAACTTTTGAAAGAATTCCATGACTCGCCGATTGGTGGACACTCTGGGGTGTTGCGGACTTACAGGCGTCTGGCACAACAATTTTATTGGCCTTCCATGCATCACTCAGTACAGAATTATGTGGCTTCCTGTGTAGTGTGCCAACACATTAAAGTTGAGAGCTTGTCACCAGCTGGTCTATTGCAACCTTTGCCAATTCCATGTCAACTTTGGGATGATGTTACAATGGATTTCATTGATGGCTTGCCAACTTCGAAGGGTAAGAATTCCATTTTAGTGGTTGTTGACAGGCTCAGCAAGTCTGCCCATTTTGTGGCCTTAGGTCACCCATACACAGCAAAGTTGGTGGCTGAGAAATTTATTGACGCAGTTGTAAAGCTTTATGGAATGCCAAAGTCCATTATTTCGGATAGAGATCCGATTTTTGTCAGTCATTTTTGGCAGGAATTCTTCAAAATGTCAGGCACCCACCTCAAGATGAGCTC
>JAOSBP010000006.1:22129664-22143258 GCA_027563825.1 Erythroxylum mucronatum | reverse complement strand
TTTACTCTATTATAAACATTTACCCACTTTGAATTCCTTGCTTAAGAAATTGGCTTAAGGATGTCTTCCCTCTTGCTCCTCTTGTCTCTCTTGATCCCTTTCTTAATTTCCTTCATAAATGAAAAAATTATCATTCAATAGGGATTCAAATTAAGAACCCATAAAACACATTTACTAAAATTGACTCTAGATTACTTAAACCAATGTGTTTTCTAAACTCCATGGACTACCTTTCAAAAATCCAAAAAATTAAATGCAACATCTATGATGCAATTGAAATCATTAAACTTCCTTGATTCAAAGAAAACATTTAGCGGTTTATTTACTCTATTATAAACATTTACCCACTTTGAATTCCTTGCTTAAGAAATTGGCTTAAGGATGTCTTCCCTCTTGCTTCTCTTGTCTCTCTTGATCCCCTTCTTAATTTCCTTCATAAATGAAAAAAAGTCTCATTCAATAGGAATTCAAATTAAGAACCCATAAAGCACATTTACTAAAATTGACTCTAGATTACTTAAACCAATGCGTTTTCTAAACTCCATGGACTACCTTTCAAAAATCCAAAAAATTTAACATAAACTTACCTTGAATCTTCACCCAATAATAAGTTTCTTGGCTCTAATGGAAGCTCTAATCTTCCTCTTTATTTTCCCCTTCTTGATCAACCTCAAATTCACTCTTAAAAACTAAGAAATGAAGAAACCTAGCTCAAAACCCCCTTCTTTTCTCTATTTCACCGAAACCTCTCTCTTCTCTCTCTTCAATTTCGTTTTCTTCTTCTTCAATTGCAAGACAAAGCTTCTTCTTCCCCTTTTTACCCTTAATGAGCCCAAAAAGTCCATTTTACCCTTCCTTATAAGCTTATGTTCTTTCATCCTTAAGTGAACTACCAAAAATGCCCCTCATGCACTCTTACCACCTTAACACTTTAATTCAATTAACCTATGTCATAAAATCTTACTAACATTAACATGCTAATTACTCCAAAGATAATTAATCTATCAAGACCTCAAAATTAATTTAAATCATCCTTATTCATTAAAAAAATTCGAGGGCCAATATTATCAAATGTTAAGTGAAAGACTAATGGCAACTTTGAAAGATATAAAACACAAATAGCGACAAAACAATACACACAATGAAAGAGATTAAATATGAAATGACTTGCTCACCTATTGTGAAGTTTACATTAGATTGACTAATTATAGCTTTGGCAGTAAGAATGGATCTTGATCTACATCAAATGGATTTAAATACTAAATTCTTAGATGAAGAAGTAGATAAACAAATCTAAATGGAACAACCATTAAGTTTTGTTTAAAAGGTCCAGAAGCATTACATGTTTTAATTGATAAATTCAATATATAATATAAAGTAGTCTTGAATTCAATATCATATTAAGTTTTTTAATACTATAATCTTGTCATGTGATTTTTAGTATAATTGTCAAAGACCACTAAATAAATGTTAAAAGATCTAATGATAAATTTGTAAATTTATCTTTATATGTGGATGATATTTTGACAGGTAGTGACAATAATTAGTTTGGCAATCAAATAAATAAATTAGCTATCAACCATGTTTAAAGTAAAAAAAATAAAAAATGGATAAGGTTACATACAACTTGGGGTTAAGATTGTCAAGTATTGTTCAAAAAGGTCATTGTCACGTTTATAGGCTACATATAAATAAAGCAAATACTTAAATGATAGTTTATGTAGGATTGTAAACCATTTTATTATACTTATTGTGAAATTTTAGTGTTTAGGCAATTTGTAGTATTCTCATTGCCACAAGAAAAGGAAGACATAAAGAAAAAGGTTCCTTATTCTGTTGTAATGAGTAGTCTCATATACACAATATTGTGTATAAATAATTGTATTGAAAGGCAATATTAGGGACCTAATGTAACATCCCGTTACCCATGTTAGGGTTAAAATTGTTAATTATGAGAAATTTATGAGAAATTAGGGAAATGCACATCATGTATAAATTAATTGTGTCATACACATTTTTGCACATTCATATGATTGTACGTGTATTCTTTGACATTTTCGGGTATAATTGAGTTAGTAAATATGATTAAAATGTGTTTTTGGCAATTTTGATATTATTTATGATATTTTGAAATTTTTGGTGAATTTTGTGAAAAATCATGATTTATGAACCAATGAAAGAGTGACACGTGGCAATAGTAGGCAGATAACAAATGGTTAACTAGTAGTGACAAATGGCTTGAAAGAGTGAGGACAAGTGTAAGGCATGCAACGAACCCACGTAGTATTATGTTTTGATTAGGAAGATGTTACTGTAACTTTGATCATCGGAAGCATTTTTTGTTTGGTTTTGTTCATCTCCGAATAGCAAGTGATTGTGCCTTTATGTTGTTGAGTTACTCTCTGGAATTTATAGTTGAATCCAGTAAGTAGTTCCGATGATGTTTAGTTTCTGGTGTAAATATAAACATGCATGCATGGAATTGTGAAGTTTGGTTTCGGTGTTAAATATATTAGATGATTGATTTGAGAGTTAGGAATTGTTTAAAATGGTGTTGAATGGACTCCAGTTTGGAAGATGTATATACTCTGTCCTGGTTTTGAGAAAGTCGAAATGGTATATGCATACATTGTGTCTGTTGTTTATCTGTAGAAGTGAAGTTTGATGTTTAAGTGTGAATCTTGGTTTTTTGAATTTTTGGGAGTTGATAAGCTAAAAGTGAGTTAGAATAATTGTTTTGAGTATTATTTGATTTAATTGATGTGATAATAAGCATGAAGAATGTAGAAAAATGAGAAATTTAGTAGAGTGAGAAAGTGAAATATGGGAATAAAATCTGGAACGTTGGGAAGATGAGTCTTCTGTGAAAGTTCGCCATGGTGAACCAAACCAACTCTTTTTAGTTCGCTGCGGCAAACTCGAAAATTCTCTAGAAAATTTGTTTATGAAAAGTTCGCCACGACCATCTTTTTGTCTCATCGGGTCAAAGTCTCGTCTTGTTCAACTCAAACATACTTCGGTATTTTGACTATAACTTTCTCTAGAGTTATCCAAATGGGATGATTTTTAATTTGTAGTAAACTAAAGACATAGGGCTACAAATTGTATGAAGAAATCGAGTTTTAATTCTGTCTTTAAGGATTTAAATGTTTGGTTGGAGCTTGAGGTAAGAATTTTGCTGAAGTTTAAGAAAAGTCTAAAATATTTTGGGTATATCTTTTAGTATACTGAACCAAATTGAATTATTTGGGTGTCATTAGAAACTTAAGACATTGGAGAACAACTTTATAGAAGGAAGTGTTACCTAATTTTGCTATTTACCTTATCATATTTAGTATGCAAAATTGACTCGAAATCATATGGGTAGAAAATATGAGGTGGTCAATAAAGTTATGAAATTGTTTTGACATTGTTTTGTTTTGGTCTAATTGTAAATTTACATGGTGTTAATGAGGGCTTTGATATCTGAATGAATTGTTGATAAGGATCGCAATAGAGCATTCCGAAATTTTCATTGAACATGTATTGTGCATACTTTCGATACATCGATGTGCATAAAAGAATACTTATATTTTTGTGCAAAAATGTGATGTTTGTGAATGTGTTATGTATGTTATAGAAGAGCACATCAGACACTAGTCAGACATTGCCGGACCATCCAGGCAACAACTTATTGGAGCGTACTGTGAGTCAACCTTAGATGATTTCCTAGGATTGATTTGATTTGATTTGTTTACTTCCAATAGTACTGAACTATTTGTGATTTTTTTTTGAATTCCGGACTTGAAGTCTGAGGAGTTTAATAGTTGGGCATGTATTGGGAGTGTTTTGATTTGATATGAATTTCTAAATGACATTTGATTCTCAACGAAAGTTGAATGCCAGACTTAGGTCCGATGACTATGAAAATTATGTTTGAGCACTTGTATAACATTGTGATATATGAGATATTAAGTATTTGATGCATTTCATAAAATACATGCTCAGATAAAGGCATTGTGACTTGAGTAGCCAGTTTGAAGCGCTTCCGCATAGAGTTTTGCTCCGTGATATATGTGTGTACACGTAGAGCTATGCTCCGTGATTATGTTCTGACTGAGCCCTATGGGCTAGTATTTGTATAATTATGTGATAGATACTCAGTCACAACAATAAGAACGAATGTGAGTCTCATGCATACAACATTCATATAAGATTGAAATTCATTAAATAATTTACAAAGCTGAAATGAGTGATAAATTGATATGAACTGTTTCTATCCTTGGCTATGTAAACTATGTAATCATATGAGATGCCATGTTATCAGAATATCAGGAATAATTATATGTTCTAAATGAATATTTATGATATATGTGATGTGTATACGTAATTCGGTAAATTCATCAATGATAGTTCACTCATTAAGTTTGCAAAACTCATCAAAAATTGCAATGTGGCTTTTCAAGTACGAGACCGGAGACCTAGTTCCTTAGTCAGGACTTAAGGAATCTTTTGGATAGAGAAATGGCTCAGAGGTCTGTCAACTGACACCAGAAGGGCTCTAGCATGATTTTTGTAGTTTTGCTAGAATTTGTATAAGGTTTTGTAAATATTTGTTTGATGGAACTAGTGTAAGCTTTATGAATGAATGGTTTTAAAATTTAGTGACTTTTGAGTATGTTAGATGATGTCATGTGTAAGTTGGATTTGTTTTTGCTCCAATATACCATTATCATAAGGTATGTACTTGAATGTCCTTCGAGTATCCTGGTATTTGCCTTATGGTAGTGGGATGTTGCATCTAAAGTATCAATATTAAACTAAATACATAGATATGAAGTATAACTATGTCATACTATGTCAAGGATATAGTAGTATAAAGAGAAATGAATAATGATGGTTTGTTTATCATTAAGTATTTGATGCAACATATACTTAATTGAGTATTAGACGTCATCTCTCTATAATGAATGTTAAAAGATAATTTAATTATGAAAGTATAAGAATGCTTGATTTTGAATTAAGTTTTTAGTTCTAAGATGAATGTTGGAATAAGTGTTTCACACACAGGTAATCGCCTCCATTATATTATATAAATGAATATAAGACAAGTTTTAAGTAGTTTATCTAGGTAATAAACAAGAGCCCAATATTTAAAACACTAATATCAATTTAAAGTATATTAAAGGATAACAATAACAACAACAATAACATCTCAGTAAAAATCCCATTAAATGTAGAATCTGGGGAGATATAAAAGTACATAATTTTAACCTAACTTGTGAAGAGACTATTTTTGAAGTGTATTAAAGGATATAAAAGGTTATTAGTAATGATATACCCTAAAGAAATGATATTTTTACCTAATCTATCTTAGCATGCCAAATATGAGTTTTAAAAGGTGGATAAAATGAACAAATGAGTGAACTCGAGTTAAGTGTTAGGTATATATGAACTATCATCTATATAATATTTGAGGAAAGACACACTCTTATAGAGGAGACTCAATACTATAACATATAAATCATACCATGTGTGCATTACCGATTAATAAGGATAATATAAGTTATATTCTTAATTTATATTATGTGATAATTAAAGTACCATTTTTGCTCAAGTTCTAGTGATTCGATATAATTGGAGTTTAAGAAAAGTCAGTTAATTTGATTAAAATGATTAAGAAATGAGGAAGATCACTATAAATTCAATTTTGCATTAAGATGGATTCAAAAGGACCATCTTCTATGTAAAAGGCAGCATGAATATGAAACATTTATATAATGAGATTGAGATGATGAATGATGCAATAAATAATCAAGAGTATAGCATACTAAATCCTTTTAACGATCAGTTTATTAGTCGAAATGTCATATATTCCTAACAGATATATGGGAATGTACTTTCGTCATATGTTGATTGCACGAATTATTGGATAAGTATGGGAACTATAGAAAGGAGCTGAGGATTTTAGAGTGTTCCAAACAATGAGTTAAGTTGTTAATGTCCTTCTTGTCCTTTAAAACAAGGACCAAATCAATGTTATATGACATTAGCTTCTCCGTATCGATTTTTCCAGACAAGTCACTCATTTTCTCAGGCACTTAACATACAAGAACTTCGAAAACAACCAGATGCAACCTACCTTCACAGTGGTTCTTGTGGTGGCTAATTTAAAGGACTCGTTCTGATGAGTGAAGTAGTGAAAATGTGAAAGAGTTTGGTGCAAAGAAGGAAACAAACGGGTTAATCATTTTAACTTAATCAATTTTAGCTAAATTATTTAATATTAATTAAATTAACATCTAACATAGAAAATTTATTCCATTCGACATCCATATGAAAATTATAACAACGAATGTGACAAGCTCCATTAACGGAGAGTCTAACAACAAACAATTTTTGTGAAAATTTTAATGTTCGAACATTTTATTTGCACTTTTTAATACTATAAAATCTTAATTTTATTAGTATGATAACGATAATAAAATTTTATTAGTATGATAATAAAATTTTTGTGAAAATTTTAGTCGGGTTTTTTCCTGGGCATAATATACCTTTCCTTGCTGTTAAATCCCTTGCGATAAGGGTTTGGAAGACCTTTGGATTGGAGGACGTTATTTCTACGGGTATTGGGTTTTTCCTGTTTCGCTTCACGTCGGAGGCAACTTTACACTCGATCCTCGAACAGGGTCTATGGTTTTTCGGCGAAAAATTCATGGTGTTGCAGCAGTGGCACTCGCGTTTTATTTTTGATAAATCACGAGTGTCGCACGTTCCGGTTTGAGTTCGACTGTATGACTTACCATTTCCTTTGTGGAATGCCGAGTGCCTTGAGATCCTGGCTAGTCAGATTGGGCGACCCTTTAGTTGTGACCGCTATACTGCGGACAGGACTCGCCTCTCTTTTGCTCGAGTTTGTGTCGAGTTATTCGCCACTGATGAGCCACTTCCTGAGCTCGAGATTGGCTGTTATTTGAGTGAGGAAACTCTTCGGGTTCGGGTAGAGTATGAGTGGACACCCAAGCGATGTTTCTAGTGTGGTGTCTTTGGTCACTCTTGCGCCACCCCGCCTCATGCTGCGCCTCCGGTTGCTGCCTCCACTGGTGAGGAGTCTCTCGCTCAATTTTGGGCCACCCTGCCTCCTGCGGCGCCTCCGGTTGCTGCTTCCACTGGTGAGGAGTCCCCCGCTCCGTGCCCTAGTCCTACGGACCGTGCCCTTACCGTCTCTCCCCCTGCCCCGGAGTTCCCCCTGCCTCCTGCGGCGCCTCCGGTTGCTGCCTCCACTGGTGAGGAGTTCCCCGCTCTGCGCCCTAGTCCTATGGACCGTGCCCCTACCGTCTCTCACCCTGCCCCAGAGTTCCCAGTTGCATCAGCTACTGCTACACCAGTGCCTCGGGAGGCGATCCTTACCCTTTGCCCTGCCCTGGCTCCAGCCATGTTGCCTACCACAAGCTCGCTCCCCCGTTCTGACAACCCGTTTTGCACCCCTAGCCCAGCTTTGCTTCCAGAGCCGCGGCCCACGCCTAGTCCGCTGCCTTGTGTTCTGAGTTCGGAGGCCTCTATCCCTAGCAGCATCCACAGACCTCGGTCTGTTGGCATTGTCGGCGACCTCCTCTTTAATGCTTCTTTTGCACTTGCTGCTCTCCTTCCTGCTCGGCATTTGGACTCTTAGGGGTTCATGTCTAGCTTTGCTTTTATAGTATTGCCATCTAAGTTTTCATGGGGTTTTTAGATGTCCAGGAGTTTTCTTCTCCTTTTATTTGAGAAGAGTATCCTTACTCTCTCAAGGATTGTATATACTTTTTTTTATTGTTAATTTAATTACTGATTTACCAAAAAAAAGGACTGCGAAATTGTAAATTTGATAGATAAGTGTGAAATTGGAAAAATATATACATTTTATGGGCTGGATAAAACGTAATGGACTTCTCAAAAACTGGTATCAGCCCAGGTTTAGGCCACAACCTAACCCGTACTATATATTTTAACACATACCTAACATAATCCAACGCCGCTGAGCTCTTCTCCAGTCCACAGGTGCGTTATTACAACGCAAAACCCTATCCAACGTCAAAGGTAAAATCCCAAAAACTCCTAATTTCCTTCCCTTGTTACCAATTGATCCTTTCTATTTTCTCCTTGAGATTTGTACACCTTTGCCCATGTTGTCTTCGCTTGAATCCTTCTTGTTTATTTTTTCTCTGCGCTTTTCGTGCTTTTAACTAAATCGTTGGTTGCTTGGACATGTTTTGATAACCTATATGATGGGTAGAGTAATAAACTTTAGCTGTTGTGGATAATTATAGGTCTTGACACTGTCCTTTGCGCCCGCCCTTCTTATGTGCTCATTTTTCTGCCGTAAGAAACAGTAAGCAACTATCCCAATGTTTTATTGCGTAGACGATGATGGTTCTGGCAGAACTTGATGGCTCCCGAGCCCCTTTTGCGTTTTTGCCTAATGGGAATTACGGAGCGGCTAGTTGTTTAGTTAGGTTTCTTAATACAAAAGCAGTTGACTTTAGTGTATTATAGGTACTGTTGTGAGATAATGCTTCAGTGTTTGGTTAATTTATTTTTCATTTCCAAAGTTTAGATGTTGTATTCATAATTCCAGTTGCCACTAAGTTGCCATTATTATTAGTTTTTTGAAAAATAAGTTGTCATTATTTTTAGTCTTATGACATGTGAGAGCTCTACTAATTTTTCAACATGGCTGTCTTATTCTTTTTCTCTGGAGACTAGTTTCAACTTGTAATTTTTCAAAATTCCACTGTATTTTAAAGACTAGTATTCAGGTACATCTGGTTTAACAGCCTGCAGATTTTGAAGTGAGGAATTAACCCCCTTCCTTCTTAAAAAGAAAATTTAAACAAATATTCTCCCTGCCATTTAAAGTGTAGAATTGGTGCAAAACCGTTTGATAATTGTCAGTTCTTGATATTGCTTCAAAAAATATTACTTGATAAAAATCAAATGAGGAAAAGTTGGTTTTTTTAAGGTCTCCTCGTAATGTTTTTCTTGTCTCTTAGCATTTTCATTGAAAATTGTAGTATGATGATTCATTGAAAGCATTTTATATGCAGATGAATAGAGAGAAGCTCATGAAGATGGCTGGTGCAGTTCGCACTGGTGGGAAGGGTAGCGTGAGAAGGTGGGAAATCTTTTAGTTTAAAATACTTTTTTGTTTTGCGGTCAATATGCAGCCTTTATATCTGAATCATCTGATCAATCCTGACCAATTGCTGACTTTGATGTTTGATCGCTAATGAGGGTGGTGCATATTACATTCTTATACTTTGTATGGGAACTGTTTCAATAATTTCCCTTTGTTTGCCCTTGATAATCCTGTTGTTTTACATTTAGTGTACTTCAGTTATTGCTTGATTAAGAGTTCAGCTCAAAGTTTTCTCAAATTTCAGGAAGAAGAAGGCTGTCCATAAGACTACAACTACAGATGACAAAAGGCTTCAGAGCACCCTGAAGAGAATAGGTGTAAATGCCATACCAGCTATTGAGGAAGTCAACATTTTCAAGGATGATATTGTTATCCAGTTTATAAACCCCAAAGGTAAGCCCCAATTCATTCAATAGCTTTTGGTAGTTAAAGATGAGCAACTTGAGTTTATGATGCCATCCACACTTCTGTAAATGAGTTAGTGGTTGCTGTTTGTTATTGTTTCAGTTCAAGCATCAATCAATGCCAATACATGGGTGGTTAGTGGTTCTCCTCAAACCAAGAGTATGTCCCTATTACTTCTCTGATAATCTTTAACTAGCAATTACATCGACTGTTGGGGTTTATCAATTCACTGGCTAAGTATAACTGGTATTTACCAGTGTCATGGATCATTTGTTTCTTAGTTTAGACTGGGTGAGATCTGAATGTGACCTGCTTTCCTTTTTTGTTTGTACTCTACAGAATTGCAGGATATTCTTCCTCATGTTCTTGGGCATTTGGGTACGCATTTTCAGATACACTCAAAATGGCTTATGAGCTTTTTAGCTGAGAATTAACTTCATGCTGCTTCCCAATTCCTAATTTTTGGACATATCTGTCTTTTTATTTTTCTTAATTGTGTAGGGCCAGATAACTTGGACAACTTGAAGAAATTGGCAGAGCAGATCCAGAAGCAAGCCCCTGGTGGTGGTGGTGCTACTGCAACTACGGCGCAAGAGGATGATGATGAAGTTCCTGAGCTTGTGGCTGGGGAAACCTTCGAAGCAGCTGCCGAGGAAGGACATGCCCATGTGACTGCGTAGTGGAGTTTTGTGCAAGTTTATATACTTCCATATTTCTAAAATCTTGTCGAGCATATAAATATGCCACAAATCTGATGAGATCTTAGAGACAGACTCTGTATGGTTGTTAGTTTTGGTTTGTTACATTTGTATTTTGTGGAAATTCCAAATGCCATTGATTTCAATATTATGGGTCATGTGATGACCAAGTCTATGATGTATCAGGCATTAAAGACTCTTGAGTCCTTTAAACTTTGACACAAACGCCCCATGGTAGGGAGTGTTTTGACCTTTTTTAGGTTTGAGGTGATTTTGGAGTTGGTTAGGAGTGTTTATAATTTAATTAACTCCCAACTCTCAAAAGTAATGTTTGTGGGTAGGAGTGTTTAGGATATACACCATCCTCAAATAAGAGTAATATTATGTGTTGTAAATTTATCAAGAATTCATTTATTTCAATTTCTAATTTTATTTTGCCAAGAATTCAATTGAATTATGTCAATATTAAAATAACGGTATTATGATAAAATTACTAATTTTGTTTAAAATAGATTAAATATGACGACAAAAAAAATGGAACTATTAACTTTGTCTACAATAGATCAAAATGTGATGAAATCAAAGAAATTAAAAGAGTTCTACTCTTTATCTTGTTTAATCTCCATACATGTTCAAAAGTTAGAAGAGCACAAAAATTCTTTTGTTTACTCTTCTTCACTTCCATGCCCTTAATTTTTATTTTTTTTATATTTTGTATAAGCGAATTATTTAATAGTGGGTAATTTTAATACTACTAGAAGTGCATGGTCAAACTTGGGTGTTGGAGTTGACTATAAAACTCAATGTTTAAATCTACTGCTAAAATTTAATTGAATTAATTTCAATTCTAGTATACAGTTGGTACCAAATCAGTTGTTGGACTTAGACCTCAAATGTAAGCTGATTTTATCTCCTAAAACATTTATATCCTTTCCCACACATTTCTAAACAGATGAAGCGGAAGAGGCACTCTTAGGGTGTGCTTGTTTGAGGGTATAGGAAAAGGGATATGAGTGTAGAATGAAAATTGATGGTTGGTATGAATCTATCATTGAAGATATAAGAGTTTCACTCTTTGATTTTGGGCAATCCTCCATTCCTCTCATAATCTAGAGGAATGGGAGTTATTGCACTATAATTAATTAAATATGGTGAAATCAATTAAATAATTAATTAAAATATTGTAATTAATTAATTAATTAAAATATAATTATTCATTAATCAAAATATTGTAATTAATTACAATATAATTAATTAATGAATAATATAATTAATTACATTATATTTAATTAAAATATTATTATTAATTAAAAACTCGTTCCATTATCATTTCTTTTTATTGACAAGATAAGGGTCTTATACCATGTTTAAAGCAGGTAAGAGTAGCAATCAAACAGCTAATGCTGTTAGGAAGAAATTCAGCACTTAGTGCCCTTTGAGAAAATGGCTTCTTCACTCGTTGTGTAAAAATATCCAAGCCCACACGTGTGAGTACAGCCTACAAATCTCTCTTGTTTGTACCAAACTTAGCAATCAATTTAATAATAGATTTCAATATATTCAAATCATCTCAAGATTAAAAAAAATTCTTTTCGGTTTCAAATAATGATTAAAAAATTTAAGTAATTTGATCAATTTAATCATAAGAACGATGAATTGATTAAATTTTTTATTCAATTATCAATTATTTGGTTCGATTTACTTTTAATAACTTTTATTGTTAAAAATTAATTTATTTATTAATTAATCGATCTATTTTCTTAATCTAATAAGTTTTTATAAACTAAAACAAGTTAGTTAATTTTTATTTAATATTTTTAGTTTCATTCTTAGAACTCGAAATAACCTAAAGAAAATGGTCGATTTTGTAAGTATTATCAACAAAAAGAGGATAGTGCCTCCGATTGATTCTGGGATTGCTTATCCGCCCACCCAACCACCTAAATCCTCTTTAAACGTAATTGTCCCCGAGAAATTCTATGAATTTAAGTAGGGGTGCTTCGTCAGATAAAAAAATGGCAATGAGGTCGAAGCATAAAATTCAAAAGCCAATTCAACTCCACAACCTGATACTTTAAAGATGCCTGCACCAAACACTAACCCAAACAAAATGGAAGCCGAGATAGGTTTGAATTGTAAAAAAATCAACCCACACATGCAGAAAGTTCTCCCCCTCTCCAACATTTACCGCCGCCCATCGTCATGCTCCACTACAGACCTGCCAATCCATGAGAGAGATGAAAGAATAAGAAATCTGAACAGGCGAGATGAGAAAAGGAAAGTGATTTAATTTTATATATTTAATTAATTAAAATTAATTATTGTTATGAATCATGAATAATTTCATTTTTATAACTAAATTAAATCAATTAAATTATATAATTATTAATAAAATTAATTTTTGAATTAATTTTGATATATATATAAATTTTCAGGAAAATTTGATTTAATAATTAGAATATAATTAATTGAATTATTAATTAAAATTTAAAATTTTAGTTTTGGTTTTGGTTTTGGTTTTGGTTTTACAATCTAGAACTCTTTTGTAACGTCGGAGACGTCCTTGTACTACTGAAAACACTCTCAGCATTTCCATTTCTTATTGAACTATTGGCTTTTTCTTGTCTCTTTCGAAAATCACTTTTCTTTTCTCATCTAGCCTATTCAGATTTCTTAGTCTCATGGAGCTTGACTTTAATCTCTTTTATTAATAAAATTAAATTTTAAATAAATTTGATTTATATATAAATTTCAATTTTAATTAATTATTAATCTTTGTTTCCATTTTTATTTTTTTTGTTTTTATTTTTAAATTTAATAAAAATATTTAATTTTAATTTTTAGTCTTGGTTTTACAATGTAGCACCCTTTATTAAACAAGACATGTTGATGTAATGGATCTACTAATGGGCATCTTAGGATTCATTAAGGACCCATTAAGTGGGTTAGTGCAGCTAATCTATTTTGGAATCATTAGGATTATGAGTCCAAAGGATCTATAGAATTATGATTCCAGACCCAAGCAAATTACGGCTTGTTTGGTACGGGGAAATCAGAATTCTATTCCTAACGTATTCCTTGGTAATTATTAAGCCCATGTTTGGTTTAAAACAAACATATAATACGCATTCCACAGCAATATGTATTCTTCGATTTTAAAGAATAGGTAAAACCGACTGATACCTATTTTTATTTAATCGACGAATCGGTAATCCTCTTCTACATCTGAACCTTGTTACCTTTTACAAACCTATCCTTCTTCAAGAACCCTGGGACAGCTCAAGGACCTTGCTTTTATCAGATCCAGCTTCACCGCTCTCAAATCCTCTGTTTCCGA
>JAOSBP010000006.1:22078852-22098348 GCA_027563825.1 Erythroxylum mucronatum | reverse complement strand
CTGCTTCCCATACATCTTTGGCTGTTGGGAGAAAAATAAAGGGTCTTCCAACCCTTGGTTCCATGGAGTTGATAAGCCAGGCTGTAACCGTGGCATTCTCCAAGCTCCACTGGTCAAAATTGGGGTCTTCTGGTCTTGGAGTTTGGACTGCTCCTGTTATGTACCCTATTCTTCCTTTTCCAGTGATTACTAGGCGGGCTGATTGGGACCATTCTAGGTAGTTTCTTCCATTCAGCTTCTGGATTGAAATATGTAGGGAATTTTCTGGTTGTATGCTAACTGAATGAGGTTGGTTTCCTGATCCAGAGAGAGGGGTAGAGCTGCTGGTGGTCTCAAGGGATGAAGATCGAGATCCCACCATTGCAGCCTTGTAATTCATGGAAGAGCGTGAGGCTCTAATACCATGTAAAAGCTGCTGATTTTTATTCAAATGATAAAAAAAAGATGTACAGATACTGCTATGCTTATATAGAGCTAGGGTACATAGTTATGGGAGTCTTCTTAATTAGGAAGACTCCTTATTTGGAAATATCCCTAATATAACTAGATATTACAGCTAAGGATACACTATAAGGATAATTCCTTAATTAAGGGACTATCTATTATTATGGGATTCTCTACAGCAATTCAACTTCTTCTTTGCTCACTAGTATGTTATCTCCCTCAGTCCTCAACACCAATAGCTATGTAGCTTTTATTCTCAGCCTTTGATTTGTTTTTCTAATTTGGAGGTTTAGCATGAATCTTCCAGTATGTGTCCTTGGTATGTCCACCTTTTTGACAATGGTCACACCAAGGCTTACCATGTTTTCTCTTAGATTCTGGCCCATTTGTTCCTTTGACAGCCATGACTAAAGATTCAGACAGATTTTTATTGCTTGGAGTGCCTTGCATCAGTAGCTTTCTACTCTCCTCACATTTCACCAAATTGACTGCCTCCATAATGGTTGGTAGCGGTCCGGTTGCCATGATTCTTCCATGAACCTTCTCATAAATAAAGTTTAGTCCCAAAAGAAATTCATACACTCGTTCTCTTTCCACAATTTTCTTATAGCACGTCATATCTTCACTGTAAGCCCATTGGTGTGGGTCATAGAGGTCTAGTTGTTGCCACAATTTTACCAACATAGTGTAATAACTAGTGACTAATTTCTCACCTTGCTTAGTTTCCCTCAGAATTCCGATGATTTGAAACAGAAAAGCGGTATTTTCTATAGTGGCATACGTCATTTTGGCAATCTCTCATATCTCTTTTGCAAAGGTTGCAAAGACAAACTGCTCACCAACTTCGAGAGTCATGGAATTAACCAACCAGCTCATTACCTGGTTGTTTTTGGTCATCCACGCCTAATATTTTGAGTCAGACACAACTGGTGGCCCGGTTGTGAGATATTTCTCCTTCCCTCTCCCTCTTATGAACATAAGAATGTTGTGGGATTTCTATAAATAGTTGTTCACATTGAGCCGATGGTTGGTTACCAACGATAGTTAACAGTCAATGTTGTTCTGAGAGAAGGATAAGTTTCTTGTATCGCTAATGGTGTTTGGTGTTTTTCGGATCAATCCTGGTAGAGCGTTGCCTAACGGGCCAGTGGCAAAATTTTCACTTGACTTAACATCCCTATGATTTACTTTTAATATTAGCTTGACTATAGAGATTCATTATAGGATTAGATTACAAATTAAGGCCTCATCTTATTATAAATAGAGAACTATACAGAACAAAAGAAGTGTAAAAAAATACTTCACTTCCTCATGTGATTTCAAATATCAAGCTACCGACCTTGAGAGGAGGATCCATGCTTTAAGGAATCTTATTAACAAACACTAATGCCACATCAAGTCTTAATCTATTTAAATGGAATACGTAATTGCAGGGTTTAGATTACTTGAGGGGATGTGTGTATTTATATGCATAAATGTTGTATGCACATGTTCAACTCCAAGATTATAGTTGAAATTAAAAGGATTTAAGATACTCACAACATTTGTGTGAACGACTCCAGGTGATACACATACTACACTGATGCCAGCTTCAGCAGGCAATCGCCTATGGAGAGCATTGCTAAACATTACCTATAATCCAAAAGTTAATGGTTTTCAAAATGAAATGTTGCTAATAGAGGACATAAATATTGACTATAAATTTATAATACATGTCATGCCTCATATAATTCTAGTTACACAACAATAATAAGATATTTCATATGGATTCCACTCTTCATTTGAGTACCAAGTGAAAACTCATGTCATATCCTAATGACCTAATTGTAAATATAGCTTTTTAGTTTAAGAGTACTTACATGTACCACAAAACGATAACAAAATATTAAAGAAAGAATTAGATGTTTACTTTGTCCTTGATTAGAAAATAGAAGCAACAAGGGGATGACAACTTCCTTGGTTAGCCAACTCTAGCATAGCACAAGCCACATCCATAAGTTCAAACTTTTAAAAATTCATGTTTTCTCAAATGAATAAAGGAAATATTTCCAAGGCATTTAGAACTTTTGGTTTGGGGAACTTAAATGTTTCAAATTTTGGAAAATCATAAAATTCAAATCAATAGTCTAAATTTTGAAGATAAACTTAAATATTGAATAAATGATAACTTTAATGGAAGCATCAATTATAGTTATTCATTTGTCTAAATAAAACCAAGTTTGACTCAGATTTCATTCGATGATTTGGAATAAAAAAAGATTTGCCCAAGCTTTTTGAACACTAAAATACAATTGCTATAATAAGACTTGGTTCATTTGCACCCTAGCACTACATTAAACTTGGTATAACTAAAGGAAGAGATGAGAGATTTTGTAACGCTAAAAAGAGCCATATTAATACCTCCTTAAGCAATTTCCTTCCAACTACATAAACAAACATAGAATATTTAGAAGAAAAATGTATAGAAATCAAAAGAAACATGATATATTATAATTTATTGATTCATGTGGAAGGTGGAGGTGGAAGGAGAATGAGCATTACTAGTTTGGCATCCCTATTAATAGAAAGGGAATATAGATGCAACTGTAGTAAAATATCATAAGGCTTTTAGAACTCTAAGTCTACCTGAGCCAATTTGCTGCTACTATATCCCACTAAGCTTGTATACTTTCTCTTTCCAGAAACAACATTCATGTCTTCTGTGTCAACAAATCCAACATGATGCATCTACATACAGAAATACAAAATTTCAAAACCACTTTGATGCAAAATAGACAGAAGAGTTATTAATTTAGTTTTCCTTATTACAAAAGGAAAATATTCGTACTTTATTTTGTACACATTAGATCAAAGTTAAATTTATTAAGAAATAATAATAATGTTTATTAAATAGGATTCAGTGCTTATTTTACAAGTTTAGAAGATTTTACCATTCTTTAAGGTTCTAAGAATTTATATATAAAAATATAAATATATATATGTAATTAACCTTTCAGTGAAAAAGAAAAAAAGGACCTCAGTTTTCTCTACAAACTTTTGAGTTTCCACCTAGAAGGTGAGATTTTCTTCTAAATAATTCTTAGACCCTATGAATGTTTCTTATAATTATTCATTCAATGTTTTCTTTCCTAAAATCTCAACATTCCAATTATAAAGTTTCAACAGTGGCTACCAAAATTTCATATATGAAATGTGCAACAACCTAACAAAACACAACAACCAAAATTTATATTATATATGAGTTTTTAGTTACTAGTTTGACATCTCTTTATTCATCCAACATCAATTTGGTATCAAAACTTTGGTTCAACAATGGCAACACAAAGAGAAAGGGCATATAGAGGAATATTCAATGACCTAGCGCAAGGTGAATTAATTCTAAATATTGTAAAAAAAAATAGACATGCATGATCCTCATTCACAAGGTGCTCTAAAAACTAACTTGCAAGTAACGACTCCCATAACAAAGCAAGTTTTGGAAAGGTTAGACAGCCTTAAAAATTCAAATCCCCACGAGAAGAAATTATGCAGTTCAATTTTTCTTCTTGTACAGTGTTGCTTAGCATTGTTGAGTTCGTAATCCTAAAGAACAAGAGTGTCTGGATATAGTAAGCTTTCTCCTTGGTTTTATGGTCCATTTTTAATTTCCTGCCGCATTGGACCGGTTGCATATGAATTGGAACAGCCAAGTGATAGTCGTATCCACAATGTTTTTCATGTTTTCTTGCTAAAAGCCTTCAAAGGATCTCAATTGCCACCTATTATGGCATTACCTTCCACAGTAGAAGGCCAAGATGTTCTCCTACCTTAAACAGTCTTGCGTGGCCATTTAAACAGGGGAACGAAGGAGGTGTTAGTTTAGTGGGCAAGGCTGCCAGCGCAAGACGCTACTTGGGAGGACTTACAGCAGTTTCAGCTGTCCTATCAATTCGAGCTTGAGGACAAGCCCTTTCAGCAGGAGGGGCTTAATGTTGTGGACACATTTGTAGGACAAACATGAGCAAATCTCATGGAGTTGGAGGACCTGATGCGTAGCTAGTGTTTTTATTTTTTTTATTATTAATAAGACTGCTTTAGCTGTTAGGTTAATTGCATTTAGTCTTCAGTTATTTTTATTCTTTAGGAATCTCGTTTTTTCCTTGTTAAGAAGTCTTCCTAAATAGGACTTCTATTTCTGTATTAAGTCTTGCCTATTTAAAGGCGGATGAGAGAAATAAAAAGGAAGTCAAAATTTATTAAAAAGATCGGAGCTCTCTTCAGCGAGGTCCAAGGTTTCAGTCTCCCTTTGACGAGCTGAATTGATTATTCAAAATAGGTCGTTCCAAGAATTTAAATAAGGGCAAGGGAATTTTAAATTCATTTGATTTCCCTGTTCATCATCCAGTTACTCGATCCAAATATGGACATTCTAATAGAATCTAAAAGGGAATACTGTGGAACAACTCAGGAATAGCGTAATGTCTAGAGAAGAATGGAAACTAGCAGGAGATGATAACCAGATATGAGAGGAAACAGTGACTTTTTTAAGAAATTCAGCTAAGGAGATCTTGAGAGTTTCTAAAGAGCCTAAGGGGTAGTAAGATGAAGCCTTGGTGGTGGAATAAAGATGTAGAAGAAAAGGTCAAGATCAAATTAGGGAATAGAAAGTGAGACTTGAATCAAGTTCATTATGTAAAGGAGGAAACAGGATGGGTGCTTGTGGATGAAAATAACATTAAAAGAAGATGGAAGAGATACTTCTATAGTTTTTTTAATGAAGGCAAAGATGATAACATCTCTTTGGGTGATCTTAGCATGTCCGAAAAATATCATAACTTCACTTGTTGCTAACAAATCACGAGAGAAGAAATTAAAGGAACTTTGAAGAAGATGAAGAGTAGAAGGACAATTATACATGATGAGCCACCCATAGAAATGTGGAAGAGTTGATGAGTAGAGTATCTTATTTAGTTAGCCAAGCTTTTTAATATGATCTTCAGTTCGCCAAAATGTCAAATGAGTGGAAACTTATCATACTAATCCCTCTCTACAAGAATAAAGGGGACATCTAAAGTTGTAACGAGTATAAAGGCATCAAACAATTCAGTCAAAACATGAAGTTATAAGAGAGGGTGATTGAGAAAAGAGTGAGAAATAGTGCACCTATCTCAGAGAGCCAATTTGGTTTCATGTCAAGCAAGTCCACAACAGAATCTATATACCTCCTTAGACAATTAATGAAATAGAGACAAACAGAAGGACCTACAGATAATTTTCATTGACTTAGAGAAAGCTTATAACAAGGTATTTAGGAAAGTCATGGGAAGGTGTTTAGAAGTTAAGGGAGTTCCTTTAACCTGTATACAAGTGATTATGGATATGTATGAAAGTGTTAGGACTAGAGTAAAGATGACAAGAGAAAAAATAGAGCATTTTTCTATCAATATTAGGTTACACCAAGGATCCTTGCTAAGGCCCCTTCTTGTTTGCAATAGTTAAGGATGAGCTTACCAGGAATATCTAAGAAGATATATTTTAGTGTATATTATTTGCTGATGACATTATTTTAGTGGATGAAATAAAAGAGCGTATTAATATCAAGCTAGAACTTTAGAAAGATGAGCGAAAGTTGAAAGGTTTTTAATTAAACAATATTAAGACTGAATACTTACGAGTGTAATTTTTTGAGCCACATGGTTGCATCCGGCGTGTAAATTAAAAGTTATACTGCAAAAAGAATTGTTTTAAGTACCTTGGATCCATGATCAAAAGTAATGGAAAAATAGATGAAATCATATTTCACCGTATCAAATCAAGGTGGCTTAAATGGAGCAGTATATTAAAAGTTTTATGTGACAAGAAAATACCACTTAAACTAAAAGATAAATTCTATCGGTTAGCAATTATGTCGACCATGCTCTATAGGGTGGAATATTGCTAATCAAATAGGTGCAGTCATAAGTTAATGTTGGTAAAGATGAAGATGCTCTGTTGAATGGTGTAATCTTACAAGAAGATATAAGGTCAAAAATGTAGTGTCAAACAAATTAAGGGCGACTAACATTGATGGTAAATTAAAAAAGACAAGACTTCGGTAGTTCGAACATTAAAAGGAGACATCCTGACACCTTAGTGAAAAAATGCGAGAAAATTGTACTTAGAAGCTATAAGAGAAGAAGAAGAAGACCTAAAAAAACTAGAAGAAGGTGATCAGGCATAATATGACCATATTAAAACTTACCGAAGACTTAGCCCCCAATAGAAAACTTGGACGAACTAAAATATAGGTAAAAGATCTTACATAAAGAGGTCCTTCTCTTTTCATAGGTCTTTTGTTTCATATTTAGCCTAAATACTTTTATCTGTAGTATTTGTCCCTTTAACCTTTTTAGTTAAGTATTATTTTCTCTTTCAATTGCTTGTTTGTTTTATTTATTTATTTGTCTTATTTCTTGTCCATTTATTTATTTACTTATTTTGTCTTTATTTTTGTTTTCTTTAAACTTTTTTCTCTCTTTTTTCCTGTTGGTCTATCATAAACAACTTCTCTACTAGTTAAGGGTAAAGATCACATATTTCTAGGCCTCTCTAGACCCCGCATCTCAGCAAGATTTCTACTAATATGTTACAATCATTATGGTTCAATTATTTAGGATGGAACATAAGTTTCTTCAAATTTATGAGGTCTAACAATTTAGCAAACAAATTTCAAGAGTTGAAGTAAATATGACCCAAACTCGACAACTCCTAGATCAAAATCCAATACTTGGTACAGTTAAAAAGTGATGGGAGGGGGAAAAAAGGAACTTTTGAACCATGTAACTAAACAGGCCGTTTAAAAATGACCTTGGTGCGAAAAAATTGGAAAATTTTAGCACAACCTATTCTTTGTTTGAGATGCATCATAAAGAGATCAATACCCTTACAATGAAAAAATGAGTTCCTTTAAAGAGCACTATTCTAGATATGCCTATAAGTTCCAAAAAACCTTCATGACATAAGATCTAGCTAGTCCGTTGATAAAACCAACTGTATCATTGAAGAGTGGAATATAAATATGGAAAGGCCCAAGTTTAATCTTCTTTAGTTATTAATTTAATTTCTCATTAGTTATTCATTTTGCTCATTACTTGATTATTTATTTGTCATAATAATCACAAATAACGTCAATTTAAGTTAGTCGTTCATGTAATAACCTACTCCCTATTAAAGTTCGGAAACCTAGCAACTATACTTTTCACACTTTTCTACCACAAGCTGGTGGCAAATTATAAATGGATGATGACCCTTAGAACATGGATTCTAGTGAGTATACCATTTTTCTATACAAGTGGTTCATGCCACTCTTAAGATTGTCCAAAAGCTTTTAACATCATTTCCAATTCTACTTAATCACTCTTTAACCTTCTTCTACAACATCACTTCTAAGATTATACATTACTCTTGCAACATTTTTTACCCTTTTTTAAAGTTATTACTCCATAATGCACTACACAAGATGAAGTAGAAATATCATATGATCTTCCATATTGTCAAAAGCTAATTGTAGCAACTACATGTTTTAGCCACAAAAGATTTGGAAAGAATCATCCCAAATATGAAATGGAGCATCCCCACCACATCAACCATGTCATAAACAAATATGCAAACCATCCAATGACTCAAGTGAAACAAAAAAAAAAGTACCTTTTCAAGAACCAATATTTGGCGCCTCAAGTAATATCCCAAAAGTCATAGCTATGGCCAATTACTTATTACCAGCTCATGAAGACATGGAACTAAGGAAACATACCGAAATAGATGATTCCAATATTTAGGATCCAAAAGAATAGTAGGGAGTTTATCAAACTAAACGAGATCTTCATCTGTCAAAACACTAAAGCTATTTTTCCACAATTTACATTTTCATGAAAGATTGTTGATCAAGCTAAGATCCCCACACCATTTGATTATTGACCACTCCCAAGCATCATGTAAACTCTACTGGTTGTGGCAATGCAAGTCCTAAACATACACCACTTAAACTACCATTTTGGTGGAAGGGACAACTAAACCAAATGCTTGGCATATCTCTATCATCTGAAAAGAATGGCCCGTAGTATTTCAGGACCATATATTTATATAATAAAATGGATAATCTTTTTTAACCAAGGAACTTACTATTGAGTTAACATTGATGATTCGGCTTGGAGATCCTCTAATTAGAGAAGGCAAGAGTAAAATACTAAGCAACGCTGGTGCCAAATGATTCACTTGCATGTGCTCTTCATACTGATCCTTTGAAAACCTTTGTGGTTCTGAATCCAACATATTTAAAACACTTTGTTACCAAAAAGAAATTACAGATGCATATTGAAAGCATATCCAGCGTCAATTGCTTATACAACTTAATAAGAGCTAATCAATAATAGGTTACAATAACTAGAATAATAATGATAACAAGAAAAAGATAACAGTGGTCCACATTGATGATAGCAGTAACAATCTTAGTAAAAACTCAACCAAAACAGAACAAACACAGTTATCAATATCTGGAATTACTTAATACTGCTTTATCAAAGCCAATTACAAAACTAAAATAATTGTGTTTAACTAAAAAACAATGGTTTCAGATATCTTTATACTTGATTCGCTCTTTTTTCCTAAAAATATGTAATGTAAACTGCAAAGAAGCAGATATCATTAAATGATGTCACTTATATGTAATTAGGATCATGAACGGAGAACTTGATTCTTAGAAGGAATGGAATTTAAGAGTTGTGTCTAGTTTTGTTCGTAGGATGCTAGGTAGCCGCAAAGAGTGCTACCTACCATTCCTGAAATGCAGGAAAGCTGAAGCGTTGAGCTCTTTCTCATAATCAAATGAGAAAATATCAGGACTAGAGTAAAAAGTTTTCAGTATGAAATAGCTTAATGCTAATTTTTTGCTTTAAAAAATGCAGACCTCCTATTGAAAATATTCCAGCATTGTTAATAAGAACGTGCAAGGGTCCAGAACGAGCATTCCATGAGTTGGCAAACCTCACAACCGAGTCCAGGGAGAGAAGATCAAGTTCCATCACCTTAAAATTAGACAACAAGAGTATAAGGTGATAAAAACAACTTATTAGCATAGAACTAAAAAGAATAGCAATGCTGGATCACACACCTCAATGTTGAGAGGTAGGCCCATTCCAGTCCACTCACTCTGCCACTTCTGGATCAACTCCGAAGCTGCACTTGTATTCCTAACTGCCATAACAACATGTGCACCAGCCTCCGCCAATTGCCTGTGCCAGAAACGATCTACATTGATAAGTACCAAAGGTATTTGTGAAAAGGCGTGGGTGAATTAGTAAAAACAAAGAAACCTAGAGATTTCGCGGCCGATGCCACTAGTGGAGCCAGTAACAATGCAAGTGAGATCATTGACGGGAGGCAACGGAAGAGGGTTGTGTAAGTGACTGGCTAATATTCTCTGGAATAGCATCTCCTGCACTACGCACAGCCATCCTCTTGCCCACTCTATCCACCCCAAACCTTGCTTCTTATTTGAAGAAGAAGAAGAAGACGATGATGACGAGGATGATGGCTTGGTCGCCATGGGCTTAGCTTTTGATTTTCTAGACTAGCACTGGGAAGAGAAAGGAATGGGATCTCTCTCTCTCCTCCTTCACAATAAATGAAAATATGATGCTGTGACTCTTTGGAAGCTTTTAAGAATATGAATATATTCCTTTTTCACTCTCACCAGTCACCACCACTTCACTAGTAGCAGTAGTAGTGGACTGGAATGTCTTGTCTTTTCGGTTTTTGAGGCATAAATGCCGCAAAATAGGCGTTTCATATCCTCGCGCCGCACTTTCGTCCCTTCTGCTTCAACGGTGTCGTATCGGTTTCTTTCTTAGGTGCGTCCAAGGAGAGTGTTGGTGAGAGATTTATGCTTTCGATTCGGTAGGTCAACTTTTTAGTTTAAGTTTTAATTTTTTAATTCAATTTATTTTAATAAATTTTGTTGTTAAAAGTTGATTAGTTTATTAATTAAAATTAATTAATTAATTTTTATTTAATACGTTTTAATTAAATTTCAATTTTTTAATAAGTAAAACAATTTCTTTCAATCATATTTTAAATTCTTTAATTTTATTCAATATTTAGTTGATTTTATAAAGGTGTAATATCGACTAAACCTTTTAAATATTAATATTCTTATATTATCAATTTAAGATTTTTAAAACATTGATCAATTGTTTGTTAACCTAAATATTACTTTATCTAAATGTTAAAACTTTACCTTAAGGATAAATTAACTATAGCTTGACGGTTCTTAATAAAATATCATCACTCTTGGTTCTAATAAATTATAAGTAAAGCTTGCTGGTTCGTAATAAAATGTCATTTCTCTGTATCCTAGATCATTTCTAATAAAGTTGTAAATGTTCTTTGTAGAATATGTAAATTTTGGTTTAACATCACTTCTCTTTTCTTTCACATTTTTTGTAAGAAAATAAAATTATTTGGTAATTAATGTAAATATAGTTATAGATTTCTATTCATGATGAAATTAATCTGATTAATACTTGTATATCAATAAAAGATATTTATTATTAATAATACATTAAAAGATATACAATTGCATAATTTTACTAATTTATCATGATTTAATCATTTCAATAAGCGTAATAATCGATTCAATTTATTTCTAGTAATATTCACTTAAATTTCATATATAATTTGCAATACATTGTAACTACAAATAAAAATATATCAAAATTAAAAATTAATGGTAATTAATTATTTCTTAATATAATTATTATTAGTAGTTATTAATTCATTACATAAAATATCTAGTAGTTTTATTAAAAATTCCTTCTTTATATTGTTAAATTGTACGTTATATTGGTTTTTCATTGTTTTTTAGCAATAAGCGTGTTAGTTTGATTTTTCATTTTGATATGTTGAATAGTATAACACACTAATCAAATAGTTGATCAAAATTTTTTTACTAGATAATAATACTTTTGATTATTGTTATTCGTTAATTATTTATTAATATATTTTTAATCAATATCTATCTATCACATAATACTTATTAGTAATTAAAATTTTCCTATTTTATTTGAAATTAATAACTATTTATTAAATTTCATATAAAATAATAAATTAAATAATAATTTCTTTTTTATATATTGATGTACTTTTTATTAATATATAATTCAAATCATACTTGAATAAATCAAAATCAATAATTAAAACTCCTTTTATAACTTTCAAACATTAGAAAATTTGAACTAAGTCTTTAAACAAGAATAAAAAGTAATAGTAACAACCAAACAAGAAAATTAACCAAAAATTAAATTAAAAAAAACTAAATAGACCCTAAAATACTCTTCTTTTGTATTCTTCATTATAATACGTTCAAATTACTAATAATTATTTATCTTTTATCTCTTCTACTTTCTTTCATTTATTTATTTAGACAGTGGAAAAATTACAAACACTTATGAATAAAAACATGTTTGTTTTCTCCATATATGTCTCTTTGTCTTTTCTTTATATATTCCATTTCAGCTATTAATGGTATCAAAGCTTGAAAATGGCTTCTAAAAGGTTTTTACAATTAACCATTCTACATTTTCAAACATTGTGACCGGTGGACCATGTTGATAGAGAATTTCTTAAGGTCCAAAGAATATTAGCATGTGTGTTAAAGTGGGTGTAGCAATACCCACGATTGTAAGGACACACAATTTTTTTTGGTACATCAGAGGGGGGAGCTAAGCAGAACGTCGAGGAAAAGCAATGTCGTGCGCACCCGCGCGCAAAAGAGGATCAAGTGTAGGAGGAGGGTTGTGCCACACATGCTCACCACGTACGAAGCCCGAGCCCATACGGGCTAGGTGGTCAGCGCATTGATTTCCTTCACGCAGGACATGTGCGGTAATAAACCGTGGGCCATTGGCTAGAAAGGAACGGATATCATAGATCACACTGGCTAAGGGATGAAATTGGAGATCCGCCTGAGAATAACTGAGGCAGCGAAGCGCTTCAATGGAGTCGGATTCGATAATCAATCCGTCACACTGAAAAGTCTGGGCAAAATTGATACCAAAGCGGAGAGCCTGGAGTTCCGCAACCATGATGGTAGTGATCCCAACACAGCATGAAAATCCTGTTATCCATGTACCATGACTATCCCGAATTAAGCCACCAATACCCGCCATGCCCGAACTAACTAGTACATTGCCATCCTCGTTGAGCTTTAACCACTGCACAGGAGGGGGAATCCAGGCAATCATGAAGGTGGGCGGAGGGTGTAGCTGTCTATGAGACTGGTCGACAAATGCCGCGTGATAATCCCTAAGCAGGAACTCGACCTGTTTGACTTGCATATAGCAGGTGAGATGTGCTCCCTCAATCACACATTTATTCCTAGAGCACTAGATTATCCAACAAGTAAGGATAAATCGCCAGGTAGTATTGCCATCCCGAGTAGATTGAACACAATTATGTTTGAGCCAGGTATAAGCAGAATGGTCGCGGTAGAAGGAGGCACTCAATTGGACCCTGGAAGTGGCCCATACACCCCTAGCATGTGGGCAGTCCCGTAAAAGATGTAGGACAGTTTCCCTAGGGGTGCCACACCTCTCACAAAGGGGGGATGGACATAAGTTACGGTCGCATCGCACTTCATTTGTGAGGAGCCTATTCCAGGCCGCTAGCCACAAGAATATCTTATGTTTATGAGCTGCGTGGAGGGACCAAAGCCATCGCCAACCCATCGGTCTGTCCAAGGATGGTACACTGGTAATAAAGACGTAACCTCCCCTAGAAGTATACACCCCGTTGGGACTACTCATCTAGATAAGGCTGTCATGCCCTTGGGAAGAGATCAGGCGGGGGATAGCCCGGATACGTTGACAATATTCGGAGGGAACAACGCCCTCAACAAGATTCAGGTTCCACCCTGAAGAAGAGGAGAGTAGGTCTTTAATATGAAGATCTTTGAGAGGCTCCAGGATGTGGCCCACCACTGAAGCCAGTGTGCCCTCAAAAAGCCATCGGTCATTCTAAAAATGAATGTTCGCCCCGTCACCAATCCGCCAACCATACCCATCCTTGAGGAATGTGAAGGCTTTTAGGAGACCCTTCCAAGTAATTGAGGCTGTTTGAGGGGGTGATGTGACATGAGATCCTGTCCACTCAAATATCGAGAGCAGAGGATCTGCACCCAGAGGCAGTCATGCGCCGTGCATTTGTCCCAACACATTTTCCCGAGCAACGCCGTATTAGCCTCTCTAGCTTGACGCACACCTAATCCGCCGCAAGCTCTTAGGGTAGTAACTGTAGTCCAAGGCAGGAGGTGAACCCCTTTAAGATTTCTGAGCATTCCCCACAAAAAACCCCGCACTACTCTATCAATCTCATCACATACAGCCCGAGGAAGCCAGGTGGACTGCATTACATAGATGGGTATAGAAGTGAGAGTGTCTTGAATCAGAGTAGCCCTTTCCGCTTTATTAAGTAACTTACTGGACTAGCCTTCCAAACGAGATCGGATCTTGGCAAGAATGCCAGCATAATTGGTTTTAGTCAATCGTCGAGTACATCGAGGGGCATTAAGATAAGTCTCCAGACGTTGAGACTGAGGTATATCCAAAGCAGTGGTGATCCTGGCCCGTGCCCGGCGCCGAACCTAGGGTGGAAAGAATGCTTTAGATTTAGCATTATTTACCAACATCCCCGAAGCAGAACAAAACTCGCCCAATGTTTGGCGCAAAATGTGGGCTTGACGGCACGTAGCATAAGCAAAGAGAAGTACATCATCGACAAAAAGGAGGTGTGATATGGGAGGACCAACAGTTGAAGTTCCAATCGGTTGCCAATGGCCTTCGTCGACCTGGTGAGAGATCCACCCCAATAATTTCTCCATGCATAAAACAAACAAATATGGAGAAAGAGGATCGCCTTGGCGGAGGCCGAGTTTAGGTTGGAAAGCCTCTAGACGCTATCCATTCCAGAGAACAGATAAAGACGAGCTAGAAACACAGCTCATAATTAGATTAATAAGTAGCACAGGGAAGCCAAACTCCAATAACACTTGTCAGAGAAAGTCCCAGTCAACTCTGTCATAGGCTTTTGGCCAAGTCAATTTTTACTGCCATACCCCCACTCCTCATTCGCTTGATAGCATGAACCACTTCTTGAGCAATGAGTATATTATCCGCTACCTTACGCCCAGGTATAAACGCCGCCTGAGCTGGATTAATCAGGTCGGCTAGAAAAGGGCGTATCCTATTGACAATAACCTTCGTGAGAATTTTGTAGACCACATTACACAAATTGATCGGTCTATACTGCCAAATAGACACCGGATTGTCCACTTTAGGGATGAGGACTAGGAGTGTATCTGATATGTGTTGGGGGACCTCGCCACTAACAAAGGCACGTCGGACCATATGAACAACCGACCCACCAACATCCGGCCAAAAATTTTGGAAAAATAGAGGTTGCAGGCCATTTGGACCTGGACTCTTGTACGGTTTCATGGACTTGACTGCATAGTAAACCTCCGCTAGAGCAACGGGTTTGAGAAGAAGAATGGAAGCCTCTTCAGGTAGAGTCTGAATGGTCCCCAATTGGCAGGTCCTAGGGCGACATTCAGTGGTACAAAAAAGTTCCTTGAGGAATGTAAGAACCTCGGTTTGAAAATTGACCGGATCAGAAGTCCACTCGTTCGTCCTTAAGCGCAGTCGTTCGATGCGATTCTGTTTTTGTCGGGAGAGAGTAGTGGTATGAAAAAATTTTGTAGAGCGATCCCCCTCCAGGAGCCACTGGGCCCTGGACTTCTGAAACTAGAGGAGTTCTTCTTATCGTAGAACAGTGCTGAACTCCGCGATCAGCTGTCTTTCTAGGTGCATCAAGAAGGAGGAATGGCGGGCATTTAGATAAGTTTGAATTCCCTGAAGTCGGGCTAGCATAAGCCTCTTATACTGGAAGATGTTGCCAAAAACCGTTTGATTAAATAATTTAGTTGCAATAGTGACTGCCTGGATGGCTTCCGGGACACATTGGCGATGAGGAGCCCACGCCTCGCTAACAACTCGAGGGAAATCCTCATGCAAAAGCCAAGCAACTTGGAAATGGAAGGTCTCACAGCCAGAGGAGGAATAGCGGTAGTCAGCTGTAGCAAGAGAGGATTATGGTCTGAGAGAGTTCGTGGCAAGTGTACCACCGAGGCCTCTGGAAATTGAGTTTGCCATGACGCAGTGCAGAGTGCACGATCCAAACGAACTTGGGTAGTAACCCTTTGCATCCCAAGTCATGTAAGCCACAACCCCCGATGCGTGCGTGAAAAATGCTAGCCAGATTAATAGTCACACTCAGTACGGCTAAGTACGCCCATAAATCATCCTTGAGGGAGTTAATCGGACTAGCATAAATAGCTGAACAAACCCAATCCTGACCCTGAGCCTCATGAACCACCAGGGAAAGACATTGGCGATGGGCATGTAATAGAGAAATATAGGTAGAAGAAGAATTCCAGAGGGCCCAGATGCCACCCGCCTGGCCTACCGGGTCCACCTTCTCAACCATATCAAACCCCAAACGTTGAGAAACCTGCGCTGCTCGAGCTCCAGAAATGTGGGTTTCCAGCAAAAACAACAAAGCAGGATGATGCATGCGTGTGAGATCTCTAATAGTAGGGACAAATTCTTTTTTCCCGGCCCTTGGCAGTTCCAACTTATGATTGGGTCACTAATCATAATAACTAAATAAAAGGAAATTAAAGCTCCTACGGTGGCGACCGACTAAACATCCCTACTCGGCTAAGGAGCGCCTCCATCCTCCACCGCCATGTCTGACTCCTGGGAATGATTTAATAATTGAGGGGGATCCAATTCCATGACAACGGTGCTCAGCTGGGGCACGACCGACGACAGTGGCTCTCCTACAGAAGGGTCCAGCCCTCGCTCACTTGGGACACATATAAACACATAAAAAACTAGGTTAAAGGGATTGCAATTGAAGACTTAAAGGTGAAAATTCACTTATTTCAAGCAATTGATTGATAAAATTCACTTACTCCGAGCAATTGATCGATCTATCATGGAAATTATCTTAGCAAATAAACTTCTAAGGATATATTGGACTCAATGAAGAAAAATATCAAGGTTCTTTTAGAGTGAAGCATGCAATGTTTTAAGCATTGGATCTCAAGATTTTATAAATAAGAGATGAAGAATCTAATGACTATCTACTTCATAAGGACTATAAAGATGACTACCAAAATATGATTCCTCGATAAGATTATGCAAGATGTTACCATTGTTGAAAAGACAATACAATTGTTGGCACTAAAATTTGATTATGTTGTTTGTTATATAAAAGAGTCTAAATACATTGATGCACTCTCTCTTAACAAAGAAAAGATGAATCAATGATCAATTATAAAGGAGCAAGCTTTAAAGGCTTCTAAACATATTTATTCCTCGAACTCTAAAGGTTGAGGTTAAGGTTGAGTAAGGAGAGGTTGGGGCAACCGAGATGGACAATAGGCAATTCAAATTTGATAAATAATTTTACAAGTCCAAAGTAGATTGATGTAGATGTCATAAATTTGATTATTATAATGCTAATGTTAATATAAGTTGTCTAATGATAAAAAAAAGGGAGAGAAATTGAATTTTACATAAAAGAAGGAACTAAATTTTTTATAAGATAAGGAATTAGAAACCTTATTGATGGTGATCAAAGTCAATAAGGAATTGTAATAAATGTGTGGTATATAAACATATGTTACAATTACCACATGTGTGGAAGTAATTATTTTTCTCTTCCTTAAATGAAGAATTTTGTTTTACCATAAGTTTTGATGATTATTCTACTATGAATGTAATATGAAAGGGTGATATTGATATAAGAAAGAAGAATGGTTATGTAGGAACAATTTGTAAACTTTTTTTATATTCCTGACTTGAAAAATAATTTGTTAAGTGTCAGTCAATTACTAAAAAAGGGTATATAGTGGTTTTTGATAAAGGTGCTTATGAGATATAGAATCCTTCTAGAGGAATTATTATTGTTGTCTATATAAGTTCAAATAGGTTGTCTTCATTAAAGATCGTAAGTGCTCAACCTCGATTGCTAGCTAATGTGAAAGACTCTTTAATGGCTTTGGCATTTTCTCTATAGAGATTTAAATCTCAGTGGATTAAAGACTCAACAGTAAAAAAAAATGGAGATTGATCTTCCACAAATTATCATTTATCAAGTTTGTGAATAATTTAGTAAAACAACACCCTTTTTAGTTCACCAAAGGAAAGTCGCGGAGAGCATAACATATTATAAAGCTTTTTCATTCAAATATTTGTTGCCTGATAAAGCCATTGTCTAATGGGATAAAAGATACATAATTACCTTTGTTAATTTTTATATTAAAAAAAACTTGGATTTAATTTTTGTATGAGAAATTATAAGCTTTTAGTGCATTTAAAAGCTTCAAGGCATGCGTTAAAAATGAATTAGATAATGCCATTAAAACTCTATGTATGGGTCACGGTAGAGAATATTGTTTAAAAGAATTTGAATTTTTTTGTGTGAAACATATGATATTCAAAGGGAGCTCACAACTATTTATACACCATAGCAAAATGGTACGTTAAAGAGGAAAAAGTAAAATGTATTGACAAAAAGTGCATTTTAAACCATAACATTTTCACAAAAATACAGGTCAGATCCTAATATTTCAGAACATTCAAAATAAACTATGACATTTGTAAAACATTCAGTTTAAACCCTAAATGGATGGAAATGTTGATAGAACTATGTTTCATTTATTATGTGCTATCATTGCTAATATGACATAAAATTATTTTTTTATTAGTCATATAGGTCTATTACGTGATATACATGTAGTACAATAGGACCGACATATTTAAATTAAACTTAAAATTTTAAATTATTTTTAAATTTTAATCAATCATAATTAACCATAATAAAATATAATAAACCTTAACTAACTTTAATTTTACATTATTTCCAATAGACTTAATTAACCTAAATAATCTCAATTTAACATTAAGTTTAATTTTATTTAAATAACCTCAATCCCTTTCCTTTTTTTTAATCACCATTACCTCTACTTAGATAATTGTTATTAGCCTTTTAATTTTTTAGCCCTCTCAAACTTTTCTTCCATTGTCAAATCATTTGCTTTCTTGATTTTAAGGTCTACAAAAACTTGTTTGAACAATCCAAAGACTAGAGAAAGAAGAAGGAAAAATTAACTATCTATCAAAAGCAAACATAAAAATGGCAACTTAGTTTGGTTTAGTAATATCATAATACTCTCTTCTTCTCCTTCCGTACTTTTCTAATTTTAGCTTTTGTACTTCCACCATTCCATACGAGACTCTACAATTTCAAAAGATTTATAAGAGATGCAATGTTTCCTTTAGAAATTGAAAGCATTCTCTATCAAATTGTCGCTTTTGGCATTTAACCTCAGATAATCGAGAGTCTATAATTATTATTGATACTATTGACTTAGCGAGCAAATGTATCAAGATTTGGGAGTGGATAGGTGATGTAGGTGATGGTTACGAGAAGATTGGTGGATGTTAGGGAGGAGAAGGAGGAAGATTTGTAGCGCCCCCTTACCGTAGGGTACATACCGGGACGCCCGGAGGTCATTCCAGTACATAACCTACGATAAGGGCGAGCTACGTTCGATCACTACATTCACTTCATATGGCATCATATCATTAATCACTTGTAAAGCGTCAAAAGAAGATCACAATATTCTAAACCCAACTTTTTTTTCCTCATTTCATCTTACAAAATCAAAAATCTACATTTGTGACTTTCCCAATTTGCCTATGTACATCATCAAGAACCTAATACAAAAGTATTACATGAAAGAGGAAATATATCAGATCTATCTAAGCCATCCAAAAGTCCCAGCTGACCGACCTTTGAGCCATGTCTTCACTTGCCAAAACACAATCTACACGGCAGTAGAGCCTCTCAGTAATGAGAGTCATCTCTCGGTCCTGAAAAGACAACGTTGCAATTTTGATGAGTTTTGCGAA
>JAOSBP010000006.1:22058781-22071522 GCA_027563825.1 Erythroxylum mucronatum | reverse complement strand
TCATTTAATGAGATTATGTAGTGCCATGAATATGGACTTACCGAGCCAATTATGTTGTGTTTTGTGTTTACTTGTATGAACAAGAATGAAAATGCATGATGGTTGCAATTATTGAAAATGCATGAGAAACGATTGATAATTGATGCATGACCTATAATTGTTTTGAGAAGTTGCTTGAAACATAAGAAATGTAATGAATTTTGCTTATTTCCATAAATATAAATGCGTTACCCACGAGGGAAAGCTCACCCCCTCCATCCCGTCCCATCTCTAGGTGGAGAGCGGGATCTCGAAGAATGAGCTCCAAGGCATACTCCAAGATTTTGTGTTTTTGTACTTCAAGTGAATTTTTTTGTAAACAATGCTTTAGATGCATTTTGAGAAAACAATTGTTTTTTTTTCGTAAGATGTATTTTGGATATTGTTGTAAATGGGCTTGAAATGCCTACTAAAGCATTGTAAAACATTGGTCTTAATGTGAATGAAATTCATGCATGCATTAAGGGTAGATATGTGTGTTATTCCTAGAAGAGAATTGCTTGAAATTGTGTTTGATAGTGTTGGCTTAAATGCTTGGGGTGTGTAGGTTTGATGAATCAATTGAGTTGGAGTTTGAGAAATTGATGAGTTGAAATTGGTGTTTGAATAATTATGAAGTGTATTGGCAAGGATTGGATGATTGTGGGAAGATTAGAAGTGGTAAAAATGGTTGGTAAATGAGCAGGCTTTGAAGTGGCATGGGAATCCTGGAAATGCCCATGTCCGTTAAACGGACACGTATGTCCGTTTAACGGACACATTCGAGTGAAATAGTACCCATTAGCCGCTTCATGTTCGTTAGACGGACACGCCAGTCCGTTTAACGGACAGATTCGGGTAAAATGGCACCCTTCAGTAGCCTTGTGTCCGTTGGACGGACACACCTGTCCGTTTAACGGACAGGTTCGGGTAAAATAGTGCCAAATGTCCAGTTCATGTTCGTTTAACGGACACACATGTCCATTTAACGGACACTCTCGGGTAAAAATGGCCGCTAAGTTCAGTTCATGTCCGTTTAACGGACATGTGTTGTTAAAATATTTTTGTGTATTTTTATTTTATTTATTTTGTATTAAGGGTAGGTTCGGGGTTTTAGGGTTTACCAGTGTACGCCCACAACCTTTATGAAATGTCAGGAAAAGACCCCTTAGGGATTCAGCAAGACTCATGTCTCGAGAATGGGTTTCAGCGAAGCTCATATCTCAGGACCGTTGGGCTCCGGAAGCAGGGTCCGATAATTTCCTAAGCCAATACTAATTAAGAACAACTGACCATATTCCCTAATTACTTTAGAATGATGAATCCTACCTTGATCACACAACCATCTCTATATAGTTCATGTTAAATTCACTGACTACTGATTAAACAACCTATAATTAAATAGATCATAAGTAGTATCAAAACATAAAAATCCTTATATAAGATAACTTTGGTTACCTCAAGTCAAAGGATCACTTATACAATTATCACTATGAGAATTCTATAGACATACAAGTAATGTTCCAAATGGATTTCTCATGTTTGGTCTGTTCAGTGAACTTATTCTTTAACAAGCACCCACACGTTTTTTAAGTATCTCCATACTTTAGTTTATGAGATCGACTACTTCCTTAATAAGGAAAAACATAGTGTGTACTAGCCTTTTTGTGTTCTATTAATTTTTATCACTATAGCAAAAGTGCTCTAGGCAATAATAAATTTGTAACATTTTAAAATGTGTTGCTTAAAATTAATATAATATGACTTTTTTAAAGCATGTCCTTTAACAATATTAATAGGCAACCGTAATAGTAATTTGTTGTCATTAAGCATATATACTAAGGGCGAGTTGGGATGGACGACCACGCAATCCATCCCAACCGTCCATTTAATCCAACGGTTCTCGCTCCCTCTACGCAATCCATCCCAACCGCCCTCTTCTGCATCCTCATTTAATCTGACGACTTATATTGTTTGTAGAATGTTGTGCCACCCATCTCACGGCTTATATGTTTCATTAAATGTTGTGCCACTAATTCCATCCTGTTCGTCCATTTATGCCTTTGTTAATCCATCCAGTTCGTCCATTTTATCTGGTCATTGAATGTTGTGCCTTAAAGCTTTCTTTATTACTCTCCATGCCTCGAACAGTTGTGCAAAGTTTTCTCTCTGTTTCCTTAGCTCTCTGTCCTTGCCTTCCTCTGCAAAGTTTTCTCTCTCTACGCTGGATGTGCTTAGTCGTCGTCGCCATCGCCGTCGCCGTCAGATGGCCTACGGTTTTGTTCAACACAATTCAGCTTTCGTAAGTTTTCATTTTTGCCTGGGTATGGGTATGGGTATGGGTATGGGTATGGGTATGGGTATGCACTTGATGAGGATACATGGGATTTGGGTATGGGTCGTAGCTTTTTACGCATGAAGCTTGTGATTGATATTACTGCTCCTTTGTTGCCTAGGTTTTGGGTTCCACGGGGATCCACTCACCGGATTTGGGCGGAAGTGCGGTATGAGAGGATGGCGGACTTCTGTTTTAATTGTGGTATATTGGGGCATCAAGGCCGCAACTGTCGTCGGGAGAAGGTGGATAGCTCTGACGCGGATATTCGGTGGTCTTTTGGTCCCTGGATGAAAGCTCTGCCAGTGCATGATAAAGATCGTCTGAGTGTTGTGTTACCTACGGATAGAAAGGCCTCAGTGGCTTCTGAGATACATCTACAGTCTTGTGAGCCTTCTGCGGACTTAGAGATGCGACCCTGTGAGGCAGTTGATGATGGTGGACCTGATGGGGCCTTGCTGTGTTCTGAGTTGGAGAGGGGTAATCTTGCGGACGGTGACATTCGGGTGGAGCTGCACCAGGATGGCCGCCTTGAGGCGAAAGTGAAGAGAGGTGTTGGCAGGGGTAGGGGGCGAGGGAAGAAGGGTGGGGTAGGAGAATGTGCGAATAGCTGCATTGGGGTTCCTGGTTATACTGGAGGTTTGGGAGACTGTCCTACAACAGTCTCCAGTATCTTATGAGGTGCCTTTCTTGGAACTGTCAAGGGGTGGGATCTCCCTTGACAGTCCATCATTTACTGGATTTGAATAAAAAATATGATCCTACTTTTATTTTTCTGATGGAAACAAGAAATAGGGTTGAAAAATTGGAAATTCTTCGGACAAAATGTTGCATGTCTGAGGCTGTGTATGTTCCTCCTGATGGGATTGGGGGAGGTTTAGCAGTGTGGTGGCGGGAGGGCGTTTCTGTTACTGTGGAAGAGCATGATAAGAGTCTTATTATTATGGATGTGTGTAATATTGATGATGGTGCTTTGTGGAAAATGTTTTGGGTTTATGGTGATACAGATTTGAAGGTAAGGACTTTGACCTGGGAGCGCATTGTGAGGAAAGCTCAAGATATTCGTTGCCCTTGGTTATGTATGGGTGACTATAACGACTTTCTATTTCATTCTGAAAAAGAGGGGGGCAAGCGCCGGGCAGCTGGCAAGTTGGATGGTTTTCGGAATATGATTGTGAGAGCTGGCTTAATCGATTTATCTTCCCAGGGCTTGTGGTATACTTGGCTTAATAAAAGGGAGACTGGGGAAATTAGGGAGAAAATAGATAGAGCCTTAGCAAATCAACAGTGGATTGAGCTCTACCCTTGTTATCAGGTAATCAACTTACCTATTATTGGTTCTGATCATGCTCCTGTTTTGTTGGATAGTGCACCTAGTATGCAGAAGGGCACTCGGCAATTTAAGTTTGAAGTATTATGGAGCGAACATGAGGATTGTGCTCAGGTTATCTCCTCAGGTTGGTCACGGCAGTTTACTGGTTCTAGACTGTTTCAGTTGGTCCAGAAACAGAAGGCTTGTCGTTCGGCTCTCATTGATTGGAGTCGCAAAGTTTTTCCTAATTTCCGCAAGGAGATTGATGGCATTTTGCTTCAGTTAGCTGAGTTGCAGAGCCAAAATCAGTGTAGTGTTAAGGACACTTTGCAGATTAAGCATTTACTGGGGGCTCTCAAAAAAGCTTGGGCAGGAGAAGAACAATACTGGTATCCTAGATCTCGAGTGCAATGGTTAGCTGCTGGTGATAAGAATACCAAATTCTTTCACCAGTCTACTTTGCATCGACGAAGGGGCAATAGGATTCTTCGTGTCAAAGGTGCTGATGGGAATTGGGTCGAAGATGAAGCAGGAGTCATTGCTCAATTTAGTGAGTTCTATCAGAAACTGTTTTCTAGTGAGGGCTGTGGTGATATGGATGAGGTTCTCCAAGTTGTTCCTCGGGTGGTTACTTCTGAAATGAATGAGCAGTTGGTAGCTGAAGTCACTGATGCAGAAATCATGACAGCTGTTTTTAGTCTTGGAGCTTTGAAAGCCCCAGGGCCTGATGGTTTCAATGGGTTGTTTTATCAGAAGTTTTGGGATGTTATTCAGATGGCTATTATTGCTGGGGTTAAAAGTTTCTTTAGAACTGGATGTCTGCTGAAGGAAATGAATAAGACCTGTGTGACTTTAATTCCAAAAGTAAAGAATCCTGAAGATGTCTCTCAGTTTAGACCTATTAGCTGTTGTAACTTCAGCTATAAGATAATCTCTAAGATCATGACTGAGAGGTTGCGGCCTTTTATGGATATCCTCATTACTTGCAACCAAAGTGGTTTTGTGGAGGGTCGGCAGATCCAGGATAATATTCTGGTGGCAAGTGAAGTCTTTCACAATTTGAGGATCCGAAAAGGAAAGAAGGAGGGCTTGGCTCTGAAACTAGATATGTCTAAAGCCTATGATCGGGTGGAATGGCGTTTCTTATATCTGGTTATGGTGCAAATGGGCTTCAACCCAATTTGGATAAGATGGCTCATGGAGTGCATGTCCTCTGTTACTTATGTCCTTAATGTCAATGGTAAGCGATCTGGTCTTATTTCTCCATCTAGAGGTCTTAGGCAAGGGGATCCTCTATCCCCTTACCTGTTCTTATTTGTAGGCGATGTTTTGTCTAGAATGGTTAATCAGGCCATTGAGTCTAGGCGATTAGAGGGTCTTCGTTTGGTAGGAGATTGTCTAGTTTTGTCCCATTTACTTTTTGCTGATGATGCCTTATTCTTCTTGCCTGCGGATGCTACTAATGTTTCAGTTATGTTTGCTATTCTTGATAAGTACTGTAAAGCTTCAGGACAGATGGTGAATTTGTCCAAATCCAGTATTATTTTCAGTTCTAATACTCCTGAGAACAAGAGGAATGACTTGAAGCAGCTCCTGGGTATTCCTGAAGCTCCTAATCCTGGCACCTATTTGGGTTTGCCTACATTCTGGGGTCAGACAAAGAGAAGAGCAGTGGAGTGCATCAAAGAGAGGATTATCAAGAAGATGAATGGGTGGAAGACCAAATTGCTCAGTCAAGGTGGACGGGAGGTCCTTATTAAATCTGTGGCATGTGCTATGCCCATATATCTGATGCTGTGTATCAAATTTCCAGCCAAAACCTGTGATGAGATTAATGCTGTACTTGCTAATTTCTGGTGGGGGCAGCATGATCATGAGCATAGGATTCATTGGGCTAGCTGGATCACAATGACAACGAGCAAAAGTTCTGGAGGCATGGGTTTTAAAGATATGAAGCTGTTGAATATTGCTTTACTGGCACGACAATGTTGGCGTCTGTTTACCACTCCTGATGCTTTATGGGCAAGGGTGTTAAAGGGTTTGTATTTCCCTAAAACTTCTTGTTTGCAGGCAAAAAAAGGGTCACGGGCTTCTTGGATATGGTCTAGTTTGTTGGAAGGGCGGGACTTCTTGAAGCAACACATTCAGTGGCAAGTTGTGGATGGTCGAAGCATCAATATATGGGAGGAACCTTGGATTCAGGGAAGGTCCATGCCTAAGCCTACTGATCTTCCTTCTGATGCTCCACAGAAAGTGGCAGACTTGATTGACTCTCATACTGAGCATTGGAGGCTTGAACCAGTGCAGGATTATCTTACTTCTGAACAGCAGCAACAGATTCAACATATTCCTTTATGTGGAAAAGGTCATTCTGATCGATATATATGGCCAGCTGCTGCTTCTGGCCAGTACTCCGTTAAAGTTGGTTACCAACTTTTGAAACAAGCTGCACTGGATGTACACATTGGCAAAGCTACCACTTCACATTCGGTGGATAAGACTCTTTGGCATTGGCTTTGGAAACTCTCTCTCCCTCCCAAGGTGAAGGTATTTCTCTGGAAAGCCCTTAGCAATATTTTACCTACTAATGCTAACCTGGCTCATAGATCAGTCCACGTGGATCCAATGTGTCCTATTTGCTGTTGTGAACCTGAAACTATTGAGCATCTGTTGTTATTATGTCCTTGGACGAAGTGTGTGTGGTTTGGAAGTGCTTTGGGGTTCTCCTTCTCAAGGGACGGGTTGTCTACCTTAGATGCTTGGTTGCTGAATCTGAGTCAGAACTTTAAGGAGTCTGATGCTGGTACTTATCCTATGATGTTTATTGCTGTCTTGCTTTGGAATGTCTGGAAACAGAGATGTAAGGTGGTCTTTCGGAAGGTTCAACCTGATCCGCTAAAATGTATTGACAACAGTATAGCTTTGCTTACTGAATGTAGCTCTCTAGGGATTCAGGTTGGCTTGCAGACTCGGCCTCCTCAGATGCATTTTTGGATTGCGCCAGCTGCTGGCATGTTGAAAATGAATTGTGATGGCTCGTTTAAAGATGGGGCTGCAGGTTGGGCTGTGATTGTTAGGAATGCTGGAGGTTTTATTGTTGATGGATGGGCTTCAGATTGTCTTGCACGTTCTGCGCTTGAGGTGGAAGCTAGGGCGGTTTATGAAGGTGTCAAGTTGTTGGAGAGGAAGGGATATTCTAATGTTCAGATTGAATTAGACTCTCATATTGTGCATTCTGAAATTCTGAAGAATAAAGGACTTGGTAGATGGAAAATTCTTCCTTTTATTTCTGACATACTGTACAGGTTACATCATTTGCAGGGTATTGACTTTGTGTTAATTAATCGGGAAGCTAATAGAGCAGCTGATTGGTTAGCCAAGCAAGCCCGGAAGAAGATGAGCTTAGGTAATTGGGTTTTAGCACCCCCATCTTCTTTGGTTGGCATCTTGAGTAGAGATGGATTGCCCGCTCCACCCTGATTGTTGTAGTTTTGAAGCAAGATGCTAGTGAGACTACTGTAGTTAGTTCTCTTGAGTGTTTTGTTTCTTTCTTTTGTTTTTCCTGTATTGCCTACTTGTATCCTCTGCTTTCTTTTAATGGAATTTCTTCTTTTCGACAAAAAAAAAAATCGGAAAAACAAATCACACTGTTTCTTATTATATCTTTCTAATGGGTATAGGAATTATTTCATAGTCATCCAAAAAAATATCGAAATATTGACGTTACTTAGTACGACAGATGTTCCAACTTGTATTTTTTAAGATTAATATGTTATATGAATACACAGATAAGAACACAATTATTTCTTTACTTGTATATGTTCCCTTTTTCACATATTCTATTCAAGCTGTCATAAATAAAAGGAATTAAAATTTGTTAATCTTAAATACGGACTGTCAACTATTTAGTTATTCATTTAAACTTAGTTGTCTTATATGTGTAATAAACATGTTGACCCCTTGCTTTAAAAAAGTATATTGATTTGTTTTGCAGTTAAGATATTTGACATTTGAATGCGAACTATGAAACCGTGACTTAGGGGAACGTTCTAAATAAGACCTGAAAATCTCCCTAGATAGTACGCAAATTATGTAGATGATAATGTGATAGCTAAAATTTAATTGTGTTTAATCTTCAATCGAGACAGGAATTACAATTGCATCCATAACGATGATCAAAAGGGTTTCAAGGAATTGTAAGCAGATATTAGGTATGTAACTTAAGGGGTGTGGTTGAGTGGCAGGGACTCATCCATCCTTAATCAAAGGTCAGGGGTTCGATCCTTGACTTTGGGTATAGAGCAACCTTAAATCCTTAGATCAGCTGTCCCACCTTGTGAGGTGCCTACAAACTAACAAGAGGATTAGTCACTAAATCCGCCGATAAATACCCTGATCTAAGACCAAATTAGGTATGTCACAAGTAATGATCCTGACTTCGAGATAGGTAAATTTTACTACGATTAGCAATAGATAGATTTCAGACAATGGACGCGAAATGATGGAACTCCACTCCAGGTAAGTGTAAGCGACTTCCGACTAAAACAGAATCTACTTATTTCTTTACTCCTCTTAGTCTTAGCATTTGGTTCTAATACTTAACAACTTCACTAATAAAAACTAAGCTATACAGTCTGTTAAAACATCCCCATCAAACGTTGGTCAGGAGATTCCACAGCCAAACGTCAGCTGGTGCTCCGCTCACCATCCATATTCGGTGTCTTAACTCGCGTGCTTACTTCTTTCTTCTTATGGATTCGCTGCCACAAACTCCAGCCGGAGTTAAAAGGCAGTCAATCCATAAGATGTCTGTCTCTGAAGTCGCATCTCATTATTAAATTTCTTGATGAATGCCTCCACTCGCTGGTTTAACTCATCGTGACTCATCGACCTCTCCCTCCGTGATGACACCGAGTCGTTGAACGTGTTTGATTTCCTCAACTCTCGCCTAGCCCATGCCACTGGATCATCGCCTTCGTCGTCGTCATCATCATCATTGGCCTTATGTAGCGTCCGAGGTGTGTCCCATGTATCGCTCTTTTTTAGCTTTGATTTAGGCTCCTTTCCTTGACCCTCCATAATCATGTTCCATGTCTCCTCAATCGAGTCCTCTGCTTTGCTGATCATCTCTTCCTTTAGCTTTTCATCATATTCTGTGAACAAAGGTTCAGAAGATGACTCTAGAGAGGGATCGACTGTGCACTTCTCTACAATATCTTGTGTCTGGCCTTCCGGTTCTTCTATTACATCTGGCCAGATATCGTCTAAATCACTCCCATTTTTGTCGTTATGATCACCACTACTTTGTAACCAATTATGAGAGTGGTTTGGTAGTTTAGTGGTGGTGGGGTACTTGTGGTTTGGGTGGCGAAACGTGGAGGAGGCAACAATGGTGATGATGATGAAGTTGACAATAATGTAGATGTAAAGAGGAGACAACCAACTGCGGAAGGAGATCCAAAAGCTTGGAAGAGTTGAAACAAGAAGACTAAATGCATATGGGATTATTGCCGCTTTGAACAAAATACCACTCGATATGATCCCCAAAGACAATAACACTATCTTTGCGGTCTCAATTCCGCTTCTTCTGATAATACTCGTCCCAAACAAATAAGCCATTACAGGCTTCAAAATATTTCTGGTTATGTAGTAGCTAGCAGAGAAACTAAACCAGCAAAAGATAGGTGTAGGCTTTTACGATTTATATATGGAGGACAAATTATGCAGCTGATTGGAGAGAGCTTCTACTTACCTAGCAAAAATGCCTGCACTTAACAGAAAAGCATCGCAGGAAGTGGTGGATGAAGGTAAACATTACTAAAGAGGCTTGATGAGATCCAAATATAAAAAAAGATCTCTTTTGCTGAAAGACTGAGATGATCGGGAACCGGTTTCAGAGACTTGAAGCGGAATATGAAACTCAATTGTTAAAATTCAGTAAAAAAAGGTTTTGATTACTTCGGAGAGTGAAGTACCTCGGAGCTTTTGATATGGCAGTGGAATGGTTAGAGCTAATGGGTGGGTTTAAATAAGAAGCAATCACGGTAACAGCGACTAGTGACTATAGGACGAAGGGACAACTTGACCACACGCAAGTTGTCCTTCATGAATGCTTATATTTCCTATCCTATTATTAACAAGTTATAAATAATCCGGTTATTCTCTCGTCTCTTCCGGGAGTTAGAGGTATTTTTTTTTGGCAAATAACATAAAATAGCCCATGTGTTATAGGGGACTATTTAAATTAGCCCCTGTATTTTTAATTTGTTCAATTTAACCCCTATATTTTGTAATTTCATTCAAAATATCCATTTAAAATTTTTGGGACAAAATTACCCTTCCATTAGCGGTGGTTGGTGGTCGGTGCCGGCGCTCTCTCCGGTGATCCCCTCCCCTCCAAACACCCATCATCGTCTTCGCCATCTCCTGCTCTTTCAAACCCTACCATTTGTTTCGTCCAACACACAACAAATCAGCCTAGATCTAGGTCCGAACATTCGGTCGCCGGCGAGCTTCCTCCCCACACCGGCAACCTTTCCACCTTCCACAATCCCTCAAACCTTACCTCTTTAGCTTCGTCTCATCCTGATCTACCAAGCCCGACACATGGTTTAGTCATTGGAGCTCTCACCGCCGTCGGAGGAAGGCCCGAACTTTCGGTCGGTGGTGCGCCCCCTTGCGTCACCGACCTTGGCATTTTCCCACCTCTCCCCGACGTCCCTCCTTCCCCGAAGGTTTCTTGCACACCGGCGTCGCCCTCTCCAGCTGCGGTTGTAGCGTCACCATCGCCTGCTGCTCTCGCCGGCGGGGAGGTCCGACGCACGAAGGAGCCAACCGGCCCTTCTCCACCTCAGACGTCTGTTATTTTCCGATGCTTAATTTCGTACGATACAGAAACCTAAGGGTAATTTTGTCCCAAAAATTTTAAATGAGTGTTTTGAATGAAATTACAAAATATAGGGGCTAGATTGAACGAATTAAAAATACATGGGCTAATTTGAATAGTCCCCTATAACACAGGGGCTATTTTATGTTATTTGCCATAAAAATACGTAAAAAGAGAAAAGAGATAGCATCGGGACTTGGGAAGCTTGAGCCATCAGTGCTTCTTATTTGGGAAATGGGAATGACCACTCATGCACTCGCACCCGGAGCGAATTTTTGCACGTTTTTGTTTCTTTTAGGATTTGCGTACCTAATGAAAGGGAATCCTAAATCAAAGGACCCCCAATTACGAGTCGAGGATGTTGGAATGGAAGTACCCATCCCAGCTTCACCAACTATCTTTATTTGCAAACAAGTTGTTAGGTTTTTGCAGGGGTGAAGGAATGAAGGTTGACTTGCTGTTTGAGAGGACAATTGAATTGCAAAACTGAACAAGTCATCCAAGACTGTAGGGATGTTATTCTAGGTGAAGATATTAAGTTACAGAATTTGAACTCCATGTCATTGATTATGATTAAAGATTGTAACGGAGCTTGGACTTGGCTTTATTTGCACATTGTGTCATTTATAATTGCTACAAAAAGAAACGGGATTATAAGATTTATCAGCTCTTATAGTTGGTGGTGGCCATTTAGTTTTAGCTTTCTGCTCCAGTTGGGAATGGAAGAAATAGTATGGTATCTTGCTTGTTCTTCCATCTGTAGGTTGGTGAGGGGCAGGAGGTTATGTCTATCAGAAGGCTCCTGTCGGATTTTTCTGCTCCAAGGACATATTGAGTGCTCTTGTTGACAAATGCAAGGCATTCCCTAACGTAACTTGCATGGCTGTGAATAAAGGAGGGAGTTGGCTTTCTAACATTGGCTTAGCTGATGTTAATGCGGTAACATGGGGAGTCTTCCCAGCAAAGGAGATCATTCAACCAACGGTGGTAGATCCTAGAAAGCCAGAGGGTGACCCATCAAGAAAATTGCTTGAAGAGGTGTGCGCGCGTAATCTTCGCTTTTCCCATAGCCATAAATATCCTCTTTTACAACCTTAACTGCTTGATGTTGACATTTTACAGGTCCAAGAAACCTACTTTTTGGTCAGTTTGGTAGTTAACGATTATGTCAACGGCGACATATTTGCTGTTTTTGCGGATTTATGAAGCTAGCTCTTCCTTTTGATAAGAGCTAATTGAACCCAATGTTGCTTGTATTATGTTACAGGTTTTATGAGAACCAACCCCAAAAGCTCTCTCATAAGACCTATAACATATTCCTAGGTTGAATCATAGATTATTTTCATTAGAAAAAAATTGGCTCACAAGTCATATGTTCAAATTGGTTTACAAGTCGTATGTTCTTATTTGTTACGTAACGTAATACAAAAATTGCATTGGGATCTTGATGCCTCTTATCGCTCCTTTTTGTGTGATTTGCTGCTGTTTCTACTGCCCATTCCTCCTACGATAGGTTTTCTTTGTTTCTCCCAAGTGTTAAAAGAGATCTCATGGGAAAGGAAAATCAAATATGCCCCAGAAAAGGAGTTAAATATCATCCTGTATTCCCTTCTCTATTCCAGGCGTGCATTTGCAGTTTTCTTTAATATACCTTTTCATTTGAAAGAATTTATTTAATACTTAGGAACACAATGCTAACAAAATACGATTGTTGCTCATACTTTGCTGCTTTCAGAAATGTTGGAACCTGTCTAGTTTCACCAATTTCCGATATTTAGAAAAGTAACAAGATGTAGTTGATGCTACTTCCCTTGATTTCAAGCCTGCGATTACTATATTTATATATAATATATCCTCCAATTAGCCTCTCAATTTGTACATATCTGCACAGGATAGGTTAAGTGCACGATAATAAAACATTATATTCTCGCTACCAAAACTCACTTTGTTTGTCTTTCTTGATCAGCCTTGGTACGAAAATCTTGTGCGGATTATTAAGGGAAAAAGAGAACAGGAGTGCTTGTTCTGTTTTTTCAGCCATTACACAACTTCACTAAAAGATATTCAACATCATAAGAAGACGTAAGAAAGCATAAAATAAGCATTGGATTGCCTTGTTGTATTACATTAAACATAATAATCATCACAACCTTAATAGTCATCTCCTCTTGATATAACCTCTTTGCAGGT